>PVKM010022530.1:0-21773 GCA_004027735.1 Carollia perspicillata
CACATTGCCTTCTCCTCTGTGTATCTGTCTGGGACTCCCTTTGCCTGTCTGTTGCCAGGTGTCTTGACAGAATCATAACTGATGCTAGCTAGCCTCAGGGGAACAGGTCTTACCCTGTGGCTGTTGGTTTTACATCTCAGGCAGGTGCTGGCCCTTGGTTCCAACCAACATCAATACATTTACTCACTAGCTCAGTCCTATAATACCTTTAAACTAGTTTCAGAATTGCTTTGCCAAAACCTGTACAAAAACTAAGTATGTTAAGAGTTCAGGATTCATTTGCAGCTCTCGTCATCCCTCAATCTTACCCAAGACTGGAGGTGTACAGTAAAATTCCATGCTCGTAAGTGACTTGGATGAGTTTCTTGTTTTATTCTTCCTCCTTAACTGTGACTATAGAATTCCACTTGGAATACAATTGTTTCATTTGTTTTAGTTTGCTTTTAAGTATTAGGGTTTTTCTTTCTTCTCATCATTCTTGATTTTATTTTATTTTTGGAATGTGCAGAATATTAACAGACTTCCATAAGTCAAAACTATACCATGAGGTGTCACTCCCTCTTGTCCCCTGCTAGCCCATTCTTCTCCTGCACACCTTGTAAATAACCAGACTGTTTCCTGTTTCATCTGTCTTGTGCTTCTTATAAATATTAACAGATATTTGTTTGATTTCTTATTTCCCTTTCTTTCTTACACAAAATATGCTTTTTTACACATTGGTAAACTTCTTTCTTAATGGAAGAAGCAAGCAAGAAAGGGCCAGCTATCACTTCTACTATTTTCAGAATTCTTTTTTGTTCTCAGTTTTCCTTTTGGGCTTTCCCAATACTTTTCAAGGGTGAATGAAGACTGGTTAACTGGGCTGGGTGTGAATTTTAATGTGCCTGTGAATCACCTGGGATCTTGTAAGTTTCCAGTACTGTAGGTGTTTGGGAGGAGTCTGTGACTCTGCATTTCTAATAGATTCCCCACTGATGCTGAGGCTGCTGATCTGAACCCCAGACAACTTGTGGATGTTACAAGCCTGCGTTGTGGGCAGTCTCCCTCAGTTCTAAACAAATTTTAGACCACAATTCCTGAAATGTCTTTTTAGAACCAGTACACATGCTTGCCTAATTTGGACCATTCGGTTCAGAAATGGAGCTTGTCTCCGTGACCGATGCTGCATTTGGAGGTTCGTGGGACAGTATACTGGAGGAGATAAACATGAAATGCTGTTTTAGATTTTCATAAAGTGTAAAAAACCTTTCTACTTATTTTCTCTACCTCTACCCTTCCTTATTCTCTATCCAATGGTCTCCTAAGTGATTGGTTTTCTGCAAAGAACTTCAAGTCATTTGAGCAATGACATTAACTATTGAGCAAACACAGCGAATTTGCTCTAAAAAGAAAAAGGTAGGCTGTGACTTTTGTCATGATGTACTATGACAAAGGAAATGCTTCAAAACCCAGCAATTTAGGTTAATCTGTATCCTCCAGCTTTCTGTCTTTGGGAACAAAAATGGTAATGTTTTAAAATTTATATTTCCCAGATATCATACTTTTATCTTCGCATACAGCACTCAGTTCCTCCTCAGAGTCTCCCCCAGCTATTTGGGGGGACACTTGGGGCCCATCTCCATTGTGCCTAGGTTCACGTTTCTTTTTGCTCATCAGCTTCATTTCCTTGGGGGTTGATACCTGCATCCTTTCCATTGCTTTCCTTTCTCCTGGATATCTGCACACTAACCTTACTCTCCTCTTTTACACAAAAAAAACAAAACAGAAAATCAAGCATATCAATAAATAATTATCTGGAGGAGGTCAGCAGCCCATTAATCCTACAAAGAGTCAAACTCCAAATGCCATTTCAGGCTAATTCTACTCTAATTTGCTATTATGGCATTAAAAATGGAGTATTTCATTTATTCTTCGCTTTAAATTAGGGTAGAGTTTTGTCCAGAAATTATTTAGCATAGTTGTTTCATCTAGAAAAGAGCAGCAGTGGTTATTCTGTGCTTGCGGCTTCTAATTACTGAAATGACTTTGGTACTTACCACCTCCCCTGGCAAACAAAAAGGCCAATTTACAATAAGAAGGGCCCATGCCTTTTTACTCTAGAATGAAGCTTAAGAAGATAACCAAACTAAGCCTTCTGTCTCTGCATGAGGCTTTGCAGTCCTTGCTGGACAATAGTCATAATCTCCAATCTATTACATGTAATTCCAACATCATTTAGCACAGCTGTCAATCTGCCAAAGCAGAGCCCGCAGACTGAGCTTCCATGGAGACTAAATCATCTTCCTTTTTTTAAAAAAAGACTTTATTTATTTTTAGAGAAAGGGGAAGGGAAGGAGAAAGAGAGGGAGAGAAACTTTGATGTGTGAGAGAAACATGGATTGGTTGCCTCTTATGTGTCCCACATGGGGACCTGGCTTGCAACCCAGGCATGTGTCCTGACTGGGGAATCGAATTGGCGACCTTTCAGTTTGCCGGGACGATGCCCAACCCACTGAGTCACACCACTCAGGGCTCATCTTCCTTTTAAACATGTCGTCTGCACAGTGGACTAGAGGTCACTTGGAAGAGAGCACAGGGGAGCTTTGGTTTGCGTCTTTTGGTTCCTCGCTGCTTCTCTTCTCGTTAAAATACATATTCAATCTACAGACACATCAGCACAAGCCCCTCCAGCAAGTGCAAATGTTTACTTAGGAGAGGAAAACAGAATAACGCCTGACCAGAGCTTTCATTTTCTGTTAGACTTTGATGTTACTTTTTTATTTGAAGTCCAAGGAGAACAATAAATGGAATTCCTTTGTAAAAATGAGGCACAGTAAAGGTTGGATAAAAATTCAAGCTCAGTTTGTAAGTGAGTCAGGAAGAAAAATGCTACCTTTCACTAAAACACATATGATCTATACATTGTTTTCTTAACATCTTCAAGGATTTCTTCTTTTTAGGAGTGAGTGGGGGACAGAGTTTTATGTATATATGACCAAGCTGCAGGTTGACAGAGTTCATAGATGGCTCTTTTGAAGTGAGAACAATCTAATCCTGGAATCACAGAACCACCCACCGAAGTCACAGTAGATCTCAGCTGTCAACATGCCACCTTATTTCATTGACATTTTCTTTTGCTTTTGGTTCTCATTAGCCATTGTTCTTCAAATAGCTGGACCAAGCTGTAGCACATTGTGGAAAAACACATTTTTTCCCTATATTACAATTGGAGACTGCTGTTGCCTGTCCTTGAAGTTCATATCTAGAAAACTTTGTCAGTTAAAAATGTTTACAGGGAGTTTTGGTGCCAAAGTGTTTGTGTTCTTTTGGTTCTGACCCTCAATGCACAGAATTCCCTGCATACAGAAGGCCTCAAATAGTTGCTGTGATAATGAGGATGAGGCCTGTGCGGAGGCTATGGACTCTGCTGGGATTCAGGCCCGCCTGGCCATGTCCATGCCCTGCGGGGGTGGGCTGTGAGTTCCTGGAGTTTTGGAGTTTATTTGCACAAGGGCATCTATTTTTGGCTCTGAGGTGTGTCAGTGGTGGTGGCAGACGGCAGGGAGAGAGCAGAGGAGGGGGAGAGGAGGATTGTTCCTCAGACTAGCGCTGAAGCTGTGGAAGCTGTTGTCAGTGACTGAGTCGCTGGGTCTGCAGCACCAGTTTGTCCTCTCCTGGCTCAAAGTGGACCCAAGGAGAAAGAAGCTTCTTTCCACATCCGTATGAGCCATAGTGTGGCTCTGGCACAAGGAGAATGAAATGTGTCCTCTTGGCATCTGGAGGGTTTGGTGACTTTGGGAGCAAGGAAAGTACCACTCTCAGGAGAGTCTCGGGGCGGGTGTGAGTGGCAGAGGTGCAAGGAGGAGCTGCTTGCAGAAGGACATGCAAAGTGGGTCTGGAGTACAGAAGAACACACTGGTGCCACACGGTGACCACAGATGGCCGAGTGACTTTTGCGTATATGTGAGGTGCGCTCAGGAGGCTAGGAGATGCAGCAGGGAGAGGCTTATGGGAAGCTCCAGGTCTAGAGCCAGAAGCTAGAGCTAGTTAGAAGCTAAAGGCTTAGCGCCATTGAGTTTTGGGTATTTATTGTGACTCTCTAACCACAGCCTGGGGAGGCTTGAGACAATTATACTTATATCCCCCAACACTTTCTTTTTGCTAATAATTTAACAATTATTAATGCTAGGATTAGTAAGATTTACTCTCTAAGGTGCATTAAAAAATCACAAAGGGCCATTTGAGTCTATCTGACACTTCTTGTGCCCTGGCTCACATCCTCTTGGCTCACCTTTTTACTCTATTGTTGCTGTGGCAACCACCTGTGCTCAGGTGTACCTGACCCCACCTCGCCTCAACTGCATCGTTTGCCACATCACTTGCTTTCTGTCCTGGGGCATCTCTGCTACCGAAACCTGCAAAACTTGCTCATTGTGACATAGTCACACACTTGAAAGTACGAGGAAGGTAAGATCCCACAGGCAACCCTGACCAATAGGTAATGGGAGCATACAGGCATTGGGAAGATTTCCCAAGGTGTACCGGGACTGACTTCCATTGCAGAGTTGAGAAATCAACGAAAGAGGCTTACAACTCCAGATTTAAGCAAAGAGTTTATTAGGGGAATTTACGGACAGAAGCAGAGTCCTGAATGGTAGCAAGACTGTGAAGCTCCACACCTGAAAACGGCCGGGGGCTTGACATATAGCGCCTCCAGGAACACAGGTGGCTTGTAGCCAAGTGGCGTGTGCTTGTTAAGAGCTGTGCATTCCAAAGCAGTCAACAACCTAATGGGCCTACTTATCATGTAAGAACATTCCTTTCAGGTGATATAACCCACCCCTTCTGGGGTGAGCTGGCAGTCACTGAGAGCAACTTCTTAGATGGCGTCTGTCATGTCAAGCACCAGAAACCATTTTGCCTAAAAATGAATAAATTCTTCCATTTTTTTCCTAGGGGGCACAATTCTGAAATACTTTCTATGTGGCTTTTCAGAGTATCCCCCGGGGGTGAGAACCCAGTTGCCTGAGAGATCAGCTTTATAACTAACATATGTTATTTTGGACTTTTTTCTCCTTCCCTGTTTCAGTCTTCCCAACCCACCAACCCCACTTCTGTTCCAAAGAAGCTCTTGTCTGTGCCTGCACTTTTTGTGGGAACCCAGACTAAGGTTGAAAATCAGCTCTGTGTGCACTGAAGGTTACCTTACTTGCCCACCAACAACTTAACTGGAAAAAGATGAGTATGGGGTGGGGGTAGGAGGGGCACTCTCCAATGTCCAAGTGATAGCAGAAGTCTGCACTGTCAAAGGTAAACATGTAACACTCTTCTCCTCTAATCCAGGGACTGTTTTTAGTCAGAAATCATGAATACAGATATCTGCCATTAGCAAGCTCACAAACCACTTGGGGGAGGCAAAGGTGTTCCTATCTTACAGATAAAAAGTGCTAAAGAGAGGGTTAGTATGCATTAAGAGTAGAGAAAGGAACAGTTAATTTTGACTGGGAGTGGGAAGGCTTGAGGTCAGGGAAGCCTCTACAGAAGAGAATCTATTTGATATGGACCTTGAGAGACGAAAAGGCTATTGAAGATACTGAATTAAATAAAGTGTTAGAAGAGCATGGAAAGAGTTGTACTGAAATGAAATTGGGTGAGCTTTACTGTTCTCCCAACTCAAGGGGCAGAGGCCTGCAGCCCTTGTTGCCCTAATTCCTCTCCCTTTTGTTCCTCTAAATAGTGTTTTGATTGCTCTCTTACAACTTCCCTGCTCTGAAGTGTCCTGCTTTACCTTTTTTCTTCGGATGCTTTATCATCTTCTTTTCTATAGGGGAGAGTCAGAGTTATAGTGTTTTTTTTTTTTTTACCTGTCCTGTGTTTGTTGTGGAGGCCTTATCTCTGGATGCTGGACACCCGGAGGAGGTCCGATGGTTCTGAAGGGTGCTCCTCCTACCAAGGAATGGGGTCACATTAGTCTAGACGGGGGTTTTCAAGGGTGATTGGCTACTGCATGATTCACAAGAGCACTGGATGAGAAACTCAAGAACAAGCTCCTATACCTTGAGGGTGAAGTCACATGTGCGGGTTATTTCTCTTCTCCTGATTCTCATCTGCCCTGCTCATCATGAAATGTGGGTTCTGACACCACTGAAAGGGTGGTGATCAGGGATGTATTTGTTTTTTCTTATCTTATTTTTGAATGGAGACCAGTCATGCATTTATTTCCACAAATGTAGAGATATAGGAAGAATTCTAGGACTTGGTTGCAGGAAGGGCAGGCTTGGGGGGAAAAGCAGGTGATCAGAAGGGCAGGACCCCCTTGCTCTCTGCTGATAACCTGACTCGGCCACCCTCTGCGTGTCTGCACCTCTCTGTCTCATATTTGAGTTTTAGTTTCTCAGCAAGAGAAGTCGAAGAGTCCAGGACATTTTGTTTCACCACATCAAATTAAAGATGGATAATGCTTGGACCTACCTCTGCTCAATCAGTCAACACTCCTATGAAAGAAAGGTCTAGATCATAGTGGACAGTTTAAGGTGGATGGGGAAGTGGGCATCTGTATTGTTATTGCTAGTTCATTTCATCTCTGGCTACCAGATGCATACCCTTTTTCCTAGATGTATGAACATGCCCTTCCTAGCATGTTCTATCACATACATGTCAATGGATGCTCACTTTGCTTCCAACATAGAAGCAATAACAGGCCTAATATATCAGTCATGGTTCCCACAGAAAATGGGTGGTTAGAATAATATAGTTTGATGAGGATCATTTATAAAGGACTGTTTTTAAAAGTGCGGGTTAGGAGAATCGGTAAAGATAGTGCAGTACCCTGGAACTTGCAGCACTGGAGCTGTTATCACCTCTTGTTCCAAAGGGATGGAAAAAGGGATAATTTTTGGAATCTGGAAGAAGGGAGAATCACAGAGTCAACTGCTTAGAGAGGATCAATGACTTCTAATGGAGGGATGTTGCCATCCTGAAGCAACCAGCAGGGAAAGATCCAGGGACATGATGACCTGGCTCTCACTGTTTTCCACACTCATATCTCCTGTTGGGGATCTTCAAAGGCCAAATCAACAAGAGCTAGAGGGCACATGGCCCTATTTATACACTCATACAGGTCAGCCTTCAGGCAGGGAACTGGTGGAGAAGGTTGGATGTGGAGGGGCAATTGGCGCAGACTTACAGTGACAGTATCAAAAGATGTCTCAGGGTCAATGTACGAGTGTTCACCAGTCTCTCCATGTACAGTTGACCATTGCTGTCCATTCCCCCCATTTCCACTGATCCTAACTAGCTGTCACTAGTCACCATCCTGTCATCTATGAGTTAAAATGGGGCATAAAAAACACTCATTGAAGATACCACTAATCAATTGTAGCTCTCTTTTTCCCTAAGCTTAGACTTAGCATCAACATCCTTCTTAAAACAGTGGTCTGGGCAGCCACCCTCAATCAATTGGCATTGATTTGAGATGGGAAAAAATTTGCCACCATCCCTCACTTACTTAGTAAATCTGTCATCTACCCAGTTTCATGCCCAATAGCGGAGGAAAAACAGAATTTTTGAGACAATTGGAATGAAAAAAAAGAAATGTCATTTTTTAAAAAGGGAAAAGAAAAAAAAATAAGAACAAGATACTTTTTTTTCCAGTCCTTGCATACTCTAGCAAGAAATGGAAATCTGACATATAAATGGTGCCACACCCCTGAGTCTGGAATTAGTTATGCAGCCGCAAAGGATATTGAAGGCTTTCTCAATATCACCATTGACACCATTGCTGACCTATTATCATTTAACATCTACAGTAACCTGGACACTGTGTTGAGTACTTTCTACAATTATCCCATTTAATCCTTATAGAAGTTCTCCTAAGAAGTTACTTGTTTTGTCCATTTTACATATGAGGAAGCTGAGACTTAGTAAGGTTAAATAACTTGACCACAGTGATGACTGAGTGGTAGAGATGTCACTTGAACTCTGATCTGTCTAATGCCAAAGCCCATGCATTTGATCTTTAGGAAACATGACTTATCATTCAGTCATTCTCTTGTATCTGGCAAACAAGTCTGATTGCCAGGGAACTAGTGAGGTTACCCCCTCCAGTTCCTTCCTTCTTCTCCTACAACCTAATTAAGGCAGGTGACACCTGCTTGACTCTCTAGTAAGTACAAACACTACTGTGGTTAAGCCCATGACCCTCGTCTCTTAGATGTACATGCGCAAAGGGCCCCGGGGACTCATGTACTGTATCACAATTCCACCCGAGCCAGCTTCCACCCAGAAACCTGAGAAAATCGCTCCAGTGGGCAGGTAGTCCAGGAACAGACCCCACAGGAAGGAGGCTGGCCACAACATAGATAAAATGTTATGTAAAGAAAGCCAAGACTTTCTCTCATTAGGCTTTTTCTCATCAGGCTTTGTTTTACAGATCCCCAGTGAATTCAATGATCAAGCATTGTGCTGGGTCCTGGGGGAATTAATAAGACATCCCTGTTACCTTCAAGGTGCTTAAAGACCTCAGAGTAGTTCAGATTTCTACAGTGTACATTTTTCAGTTTTATTTCCCATCCTGAGGCAAGGTGAAGTTCATTTAGGAAACCAGCACACATTCGTCAGCCTTGGACTGAATGACCAGTTTCCCCACTGTCCTTTTACCTGTAACTTCAGGCTGGGGTCTCTTTTGTAGAAGCTGCTCCAGCTATTTCTGTTATCAGAGGGCTTCCCTGGGTCCTGCCAATCTTGACTGTGTACCTCCTGATTGCTACTTTCCCAGTGTGGCAGATCTTCAACATCTTTCTCAGGCACTGAACACTTAGTCATCTGAGCACTTTCACAGACACTTCACGGTGAGGTGGGGCAGGGGGGTTATCAGGAATAGGTGGCTAAAGTTTCATGATCTCATCCCTACATTTCAAGGTAAATTGCCATTTTGGCAAACAGACCCTCCTTTACTCAAAGTAAAGTTGGAGGAGACAGACTTGGCTGGGATCTAACTAGTAGGCAAAGCACGTATTTGTATGAAGATGATGACGGAGGTGCAAACTCATTGAATAGCTTTGGCCATTTGCAGTGAGTTTAGATCAGAGATGTTTTTCTCTTTTTGTCTAGAGGAGAGTCTTACTGTGTGCAAAGCCTTTGAATGGCCTGGGAAGCCAGACCTGCATTTTTGGGAGTTTAGAGGCTGTTTTTATGTCCTCCTTACCGGGACAGACCGGCCAGCTGGGAAGCCTATGACCTCCTCTGCCATGCACAAGAGCACCAGACCTGAGGGCTGAAGTGGCAGCACGTGAGCATCTTTATAGGCAGTCACTCTCTGTTTCCTTGGAGGGGAGGATGAGGTCCAATGTTTTGTCAAAGCAATTTGTTCTCGCACGTAGAATCTGTACAAAATTCCTTTCTACATATTTGGCGATTGGAGATGAATATGGTGCTTTCTCTAGTCAAAAACCAGGCTTGTCACGGAGATGGCAAAAAATGAGTAAGTCTATTCCAATGAATGTGTAAGGTATTTCGATCACCGGAGAGAGCAGTTGGTCTTTCTGTGGTCTGTGGTTTTTTGGGGAGGAGGCAGTCAGAGAAAGTCAGAGAGGAGACGGCGTGAGTGCTGGTATGGAAGGGTGAATGAGCAGAGACTCCCAGCAGGTGGCCTCCTGGAAGGAGAGGCAGTAACGGAGGGGCTGGAAACTGGTAACGCCTAAACAGGACTCAAGGAAGCAGCTCTGGGTAGGGACTTTAGTTTTAAGAAATGCATTCATTGTTCAAAGGCATGAACTTAGGCTGCTGGACTAGAAGAGGCCTCACTGGGGTCATGCATCTGGCCTATCAGTGAACAAGTAAGCGAACTGGTTGGAGATCTGAGAGGCGGAGGCTACAAAGTCACCAGGAGGTCTTGGGCCTGTGCTGCGATATGAAACATTTCTTTACTTCCAGTGCTTTCCCTAATACAGTCACTGCTTTTAGCCTCTCTCTCACATCCTCAGCCCTTATCATTATTACTCATGCATGAAGAGAGCAAAGCTTTTAAATAAATCTTATTGTTCGTGAATAGCAACACTGTTAGCAGAGTAGGACAGGGCAAAACCTGCCTTCTTAAGCCACAGACACTGCACACAAAATCCAAGGCTGGTTTCAGCTTTACTGTGGTTTCTTTAGGGAGGATTATGCTGAGTGAAATGCAATGCAAGACATGTTTATCGAGTCCATACTAGGTGCAAGGTCCAGGGAAATGAGACCCTCCATTTCAGGACCCGCATGGAAGTTGCTATGACTTCTGTGTGTTGGGGCAGCCTTGACCATTCTGCGGGCACTTTGCACTACTGTCCTACAAAGAATGATGCTTATCACAGTATGCTCTATCTGTGGAAGCATATGAGCTACAGACCTTTGAATTTCTGTGACGTGAATGTGGGTTAAACAATGATAGACTTTTTGTGCCTGCCTGGCTCATGTCTGAGGGGATTTCGTCCACAATGGGTGCTGCTGTCAGAGGTTGTGAGTGGTTCATTTCAGACAGAGCTGGTAGTGGTTCCTTTTCCAACCTCAGAGACACTGTCCAGTAGTGCTCTCTGGGTTTTCATCAAATGCAGCTCATGTTGCCCTTGCCGTCATTGCTGAACATGCAGGAAACAGCAACATTTGGTTTGTTAATTGTCTGAACTATTTTCTATTTGTTTCTAATATGTTTGTGTACCATTGTAGGAACTCAGCTGTCTGTTCTCTCAGCTGATCCGAGGTGCTGCTCTGTTTTTCTTGAGGATGTTGCTTAGAATGCTAATAGTGTGGTATTGAAGCCAAAGACCACGGGACACACCTGGAGTGAAAACAGGAAGTTAGGTTTATTGAGCTTGCTGTAGCACGGAGAAGGCACGGGGCGGAATGCAAAGGAGGGCCCTCTTACAGGGTTCGGGTCTGCGCTGGAAGCTTCCAAGGAGGAATCTGGGATCAGGACAAGTTCTGGATTGGATAATGTCGAAGCAGCAGCGATGAGGTGACTGGGTATCTTAACACATTTTATCAAAGAGACTGGTGGAGTCAGGCTAGGCCAGGAGTTGTTGTTGGCAGAGAAAACGGCGGTCTCTTGTGTTAGAAGAGGGGATGCTTGGTCATTGTGGAGACGGCATAATGGCCTTGTCTCTGTCTTGTTCCAAACCCAGCAGCCATGTGATCTTGTCTGAGCACTGTTTATATTTGTTGGGTATGTCCAGTTGGGAACAGCACTGTCTGGCTGCCGGCAGGGCCATTTTTCATGTTCTCAGCTTCCTCATGTGTAAAATGAGAGGACTGTCTGAGACCAGTGGTTTTCAGACTGTATTCTGCAAAGGTCTAGGGTTCTCTGGAGGAGCCTTGGGGGTCACCAGAGGTGGCTTGGGGGAGGCAGAGTGGGCAGGGCTCCCTTTTCAACAGAGCAGCCGTGCTGTTCCCACTTTACATTTTGGGATAACATGTTAAACTGTGTTTTTAACAAAGACTTCTTTGCTAAAGAAGACCTTTGAAAACTGCTGAACAGTATAAGCTCTAAGGTCTCTATTGCTTCATGACCCAAAGAAATAGGACAATTAGTCCCAAATACAGAGCTAATTGAACCTAGTTTTGAACCTCAGCTCTGTCACCAATTTCAGAAGCTTGCTTTTTTAATTTACTTTTTCCAGTGTCAGGATTCTAGCATGCCATGTCTAAAGAGCTGATGGGATAGACATACTGGAAATGTATTTGAATGAGAATCCCAGAAATCTCATGAAGAAGATTGCACTAAAAAGTGAGACTCATATTGTAGTAGAAATTTAAAAATATAGATAGAAACTGAAGCTGGCACTCTGCATCAGCCCCTGGTGGCTCCCTGCTGGCTTCCTGGCTCCAGACTATCACCTGTTGGCTAGTTAGTTGATTCCCTGCCCTGGGCCCTGGATGCTCCCCTGCTGTGCCTTTGTCCTGGGTCCCAGGACCACTTCCCTTGCTTTCTTGTGTCCTTGGCTTTCACAATTACGTATCTCCTGCTTGTATCAGGAGATCTCTCCCCTCCCCACTTTGTTGCAATGTATTTAACCGCCCACCTGACCCCTCCTCAGTGCCCAGAATTTGGAAGCCGTCTCCTCTGGGCCCACACGTGTATTAAAGGCTTACTCCATCACCCCAGATCGTGTGTGTAAGAGTTTGTTTTTCCGCAACAATATAAGTTTGGCTCAACAGTGTGGGAAAATGGGAATGGGAAAATTAGAAATGGGACCCATTTTTACCATCCAGTGCATAAGGTCTGGGGAATCATGGATTTCATATTCTTTCATGATTGACCAATTGTGTAATAGGACAGATTTGGCACAGGCAAAACTAGATTCTTATTTGTTATATAATTCTTTCATTCATAACTATGCTTCCATTGATTTTATGAGACTCATCCTTGTATATTTATATTATTAGTTACTTATTTATTAGATTTTATTTTTCACTTTACCTCTTCTGTGGCAATGTGGCTGTTGCTTTTTGTTTTATATACCACATATGAGTGAAACCATATGGCTCTTTATTTTTATTTATTTTTATCTTTTTTTGTTTTTATTTTTAAGGTGTTTTCAAAATTAATTTTACTGGGGTGACCTTGGTTAGTAGGATCATATAGGTTTCATTGTGCACTTTATGATACCAGGTCTGTATATTGATTGCTCCGTGTGCCCACCACTTACAGGCAAACCATGTATGAGGTCCCCCTCCACCCCATTCCGCCTCACCCCCTCCCTCTGGCAACCACCACATTGCCATCTGTGTCCACGAGGTTCTGTTTTATATCCCACACATGAGTGATGTCATATAGTTCTTAGGTTTTTTCTGAATGGCTTCTTTTTCACTTAGCATAATATTCTCAAAGTCCATCAATGTGGCTCTTGATTTTTAAGTCATTAAAAAAATCAAAAGAAGAATAATATAAGATGTTACAATTGTTTAAAACTCAAATTCCAATGCCTATAAATAAAGTTTTATTAGAACACAGCCAGACTGATTCATTTCCATATTATTTATGGCTGTTTTGTGTTACAATGACAGAACTGAGTAGCTGGAAAAGAAACCTTATAACCTGAAAAGGCTAAAATATTTACTAACTGGTCCTTTACAGAACATTTGCCAACCCTTGGTCTATGTGATAGTGTTACACAAGTAAAAATTTAGGAATTGCTTTTAATAAGTAATCTCTTGAGTTTTTGACTGCTTGCTGATAAATACTTATTTATCCTAATTTTTTTTGTCAGGGTGTCTATTTGAGAATCAGCATACTTTGTCTTATAAACAGGATCAGAGAGGGTTTTAAAATTTTTTCTCTCCACATTTTCCAATCATTACATTGATCTTTACTGTTTTAATGAAAAAGTCTCATAGTCTATATATCAGTTATTAAGCTTTCTTCATGTTTCTACTTGTGGATGTTTTATGTATAGTCAGTTTTATGTGTATTAATTAGGCTCCGATGTGCTGGGGCTTAAAGGCATTGATGTCCAAGTAAGGAATGCATGCAAGGAAGATTGAATGCAAGAATGCAGAGTTCTAAAGGGGGCCATGGTGATAATTTGTCAGCAAGTAGAGGCCTGCACAGTGCTCCAATTTGATATTTCAGAGAACTGCTGGGGTCGCAGTGGCCATTTCGTTAGAGATAGAATCTGGAGTAACTGGGCAGAAAATGCCTATTTCTTTCTCCAGTACTTCTTGTGTCACTAAAGAATGGAATGAATTAATCTTCGGTTCAGGGTAAATGTAAAGAAGAGCATCTAAGTTCTCTAGGAGCAAGGTGAATGTGAGAGTGCTGTGTGTTGTGAGCTGCCAGGAGTTCACAAGAAGACAACTAAATTTCCAGATGAAAACCCCTCCCCAGGGATAAGGAATTCAAAATCAAGGGGCATATTTTGCATTTGCAGGCCCATTCTGTCTATTTTTCCTAATCATGCTTATTGCTTACTGTGGAGTATGGGTTGGTATGGTGATATGAGGACAGAAATCACCAGCCTCTCATAGAAAACTTCATGGACCCCATAATGTTGGCAGAAAGAAGGGAGGAGATGGTGTGATGTCTGAAGACCAGTTCAAGGGTGTAAAGTTCCAGCGGTGTCCAACCTTTTGTTGTCCCTGGGCCACACTGGAAGCAGAAGAGTTGTCATGGGCCACACATTAAATACATCGTGACATGTAACCACAGAAGAATCTGATAATGTTTTAAGTAAATTTATAATTTTGTGTTGGGCCTGCAGGCTGCATTTAAATATCCCTGAACAATTTTCATCAGTTACATTCTACTCTTCATGGTATAATCTTTCACAGTGTTCATCTTGTTCCTTCATCTCATGTCATCTCCAGACACCTCGAAAAACTCCAGTGAGTCAGAGACGTCTGTCCTGTGAGCCTGATGACCAGTATGCTGACACCAGTTCTGTGGGTTCCACCTTCCTAAGCTTCCCCCAAGCTGGCAATTTTGAACATCTGGCTGATCAAGTGAAGATAGTGTCCTTCCTATAGGTCATCAACTTTGTAGTAAGTAGACTCTATATTTTCAGTACAATTGCTGCAGAAATTTTTTAGCATTTGCCTTTCAACTGAAGAAATACAGATTTTCACACTATCCAGTTCACCTTCACGGAAGAGTGGACTTAAATCAAGAAAGTTGTGAGAATCTTTGCCACCTTGTCTTTTAGTAATACATGCTAATCATAGGCACAAAGACACTGTGACTTGTTTTGTAAGTTTAGTCTGTTTCCTTATCTCATCATTAATGTGGCTTTCTTTGTTACTAGAAATTTCTAAGGAAAAGAAACTATGAAAATAAAATCATAGGCCCTGGCTGGTGGGGCTGAGTGGATTAAGTGCGGGCCTGTGAACCAAAGCATCGCCAGTTCAATTCCCAGTCAGGGCACATGCCCGGGTTGCAGGCCATGTCCCCAGTAGAAGGTGCACTAGAGGCAACCATACATTGATGTTTCACACCCCCTCTTTCTCCCTCCCTTCCCATCTCTCTAAAAATACATAAATAAGATCTAAAAAAATATAGAAATAGAACAAATTCTAGGGAAATATTTATCGTATCACAGAATAGGGAGGGTGTTTCTAAGCACAAACTTGTTATGGCTGAGGAGAAAGCCATAAAAAAATGTAACTTGTTCTAGAATGGAGTTTCTAAACTTCAGCATTGTTCACATTTTGGGCTAGACAATTCTCAGCTGTGGGAGGCTGAGCATTGTAGGATGTTTTGCAGCATCCCTGGCCTCCACTCATGAGATGCTAGTGGTACCCTCCCATCGTGACAACCAGTGAAATGGAACAGATATTGCCAGATGTTGCCAAACGTTCCCCAGAGGCAAAAATCACCATTGGCTGGGAACCACTGTTCAAGAATGATTATTTTGGATGCAGGGGGGCAAAGAGACCTCTTAAAATCAAGTCACAGGGGCTTATTTATGCCTACATGAGGCCTTGTGTTGGAAATATAAAATTTCAAGGGATCAAAGCAGATGAAGGAACTGTCTCCAGTCTCTGTTTCTGTGGTAGGGTTCGTGGGGCAACACTGCCTCAGTTCTTGCACCCAGCTGTCCTTTGTCTTCTCTCTACTCACTCGCTTCCTCTTTTTATTTCCTTTCTGATTCTGTCTCCCTTCTGCTTGCATATTCCTTGAGATTGCCAGCTCTTTCTATGGAATTGATTCCTTCCAGATCCTGCCCTGCTGCTGTCTATGAGAGAGACGAATTTAGCTGCCCATGATAACCACACCTCCACTATTATACCAGCCTCCGTGACAGGCTTAGGCTGCAGGTCACCTTATAGAGAAACTGTTCTTGGGTTGGCTGTGAACTCCTCATCGACTAGTCTTGGCCAGGAAGGATGACGTCACTTGGTGTAAAGCATGGTCCTCGGCAGTGGGAGCCATGGACTGCTGACTCATTCCGAAGGCGGTGTGGATGGGTGGTGCTGAATGAGATATCTAGACTAAAGAGAAATTTTAAAAATTCTATGTATCAAGAAAAAAATCCCATAAGCATAACTAATCTGCGTGAGATAAACTGGATAGAAAATTCAGTATGAGGCATGGGATTATTATTAAAAGTGATTTTTAAAATTACAGTATAAAGATGATAATGTGCAAAGGGCAGAAACCAGTAAAATCACAAAATAAGAACTACAGTGGCAACAAATATTTGAAAAAATATCACACAAAGTATAAAAGAAATGCCAATTATTACAGAGCAAATAGAAGGTTTTGCCTTCCAAATTAGTCAAGAATTAGAAATGATAAATTTTGATCTAATGTTGGTGAAAGATTAGCAAAATTGTCATTCTGGCACCAAGAGGAAAGTTACTGATGTTAGTGAAAATCAGTGCACCATTATCTGGCATATAGATCGAAGCATCAAAGTGCTCATACCTTTCGAGTGAGTAGTTACCTCCCAGGAATTTACCCTCAGTAACTATTCGGAGAAGTGAGTAAAGATTTATATATGAAGATTTAATGTTCAGAGCAACTTTGAATAAAATATTAGAATTAACTTAAATATCCAAAAGGGGATTGATTAAAGTTATTTTCAAAACATATTTAATGACATGAGATATGCTCAGAATACTATGTTTAGTAAAATTAATAGGTTACAAAGCTACTTCAAGTATTTAATTTTTACATATATTTATAGATACATACACAGAATTAAAGCTAGGAGGAAATATTTTCAATATTTAGCAGTGGTTGTCTGTAGTTGATAGAGTGAATGGTTTTTATCTTTTTAGAACTTTTCTGCATCTTCTAAACTTTCTAAAATGAGCTCATTACTTATGTATATAAAAGTACGCTGCTTGCAAATGGTCAGTGTTAAGATGACTCACAGGCGGTGTTGTAGGAGGCCTCTCACAGAGGGGATTCGCTACAGTCCAGGGGCCAGCCTTTCAGATGGAGGAATCCATTTTTTTCCCAGCTCACTAAATGCAGAAAAGTTTCTCAGGGCAGACTCACATTAACTAAGCTTACAGAAACTGACATCTGCAACCAGAATGCTAATGAATTAAGTTGCAATAAGAAAACTGTAGAGAAAACTAGACACATGTTCTTTGGCTAACTTATTTTATCTTTGTAGCTTGTTGTAAGAGAAAACAATTACAAATATAATATTTTGTGAATAGGAGATCAGAATTAGGAGTGTTAATTATAAGACCTTAATGTTCTACTTCAGCAGGTTTTAATTGCATGAGGTGGCCTGGGCTACCGAAGAGAGAGAGACATGCATGCCCCAGGGACCAGTCACTCACTACCTGCCAGGCCAATCCTCACGAAGCACGCAGTACCTGGGCATCCTCATCTTAGCTTTCCAGGGCTCCCATCCTCAAATGTATTGATAAGTCAATAGAAACTACGAAATAGGATGGAAATGAACTCAGCTGCGTTTCAACCTTCCCCTTCCCCACTAGAGAGGATTATGGGTTGGTTCAATCAGTTTGTTTTCTTGCTGCTGTGGGGATTTGCATAGACATTCATGCTACTTGGGGATTTTTATGGCAAGATCTGAAGAAAAGAGGAAGGAGAAAGGATAGAATGGGCAGGAGTCAAGGCCTGGGGTGGGGTTTTGTAAGGAGTTTGGGAGGAAAGGGGACACAAGTTCTGGAACAACTGTGATGTGAAGGGAAGTGAAACAGAGAGACTGGCCTCCTTTGTGGCATTCAAGAAATGCCAAAAAACTTGAATTTTTCTGAAGTTACTTTTTTTGTCTGAAGATTGCTTTCCTTGGAGATGTTACTGTTCTGAGCTCTAGACCACATAAAACATGGTTTTACTTGTTTACATTTTATTAGTTTCTGATTAATTACATGCACCTGGTAAAACTTTCTGTAGAACAAAATGAAAAGCAGGCCTGCCTGCTTCCATCTCAGACCATGAGTTCCTCTGTTCTCTTTCCCTGGTGTAACCTCATCATCAGTTATCTTTATACTTCCAGAAATGGGCTATGCAGAGAGAAGCATGTGTGTGCAAGTAACCTCTTGCCTTAAAGGAAAACTAAAGTATTATACTCACAGTTCAAAACTCTGCCTTTTAGTGTAAAAACATACCTAAAATGTTCCCTATTAATATATATGTGTGTATATATCTGCCTCATTAAAAAAATTAACCATGCCTTTATAAGCATCGCAGCTGCAGGAACGAGAAGTGCCATGTCATAAGCGGTGGCCACATTTCGGTGCAGTATCTTATTTCTGCCAAGTGATCCCTGCCAGCTCACTTGCTGTTCTGGGGTCCTCACTGGATTTCTGCTCATTTTAGGTAGACACAATCCAGTGGGAAGGCCGATGTAGTGACAGAAACGAGACACACACTCCGTGCAGTGGAGCGCAACCGTCAGAGAAAGGAAACGTGGGGAGGAAGGGAGAGATACCACTGTCCCAGTCGTCTGTACCGATATCAAGTCTGGGGCAGTCTTACCCAGATCTCACTTTAGGTCTCTCCCAGACCCAGACTGCACAGCCCAGGGAGTCTTTGGATTACACAAAACTCTTCACTATCAAGAAGCTCATAGTGCATCACAGAGCACAGAGCACAAGTTGTATATTAGCTCGGTAACCCTCACAATGGCAATTTTACTTCAAAGTACCATTCCTTGGATTTGTTCGTACACATAACGGAGGGCTGCAAAAGCCATCCTTCATATTCTCCAGGTAAAATGAAAATGGTTTTCTCAAGTGTGTCTAGATAACCATGGAGACAAACTCAGTAATCACTGTTCCTGATGTCCTCACTGGACACTGCCCTTTACAGTGGCCATTTGAACTTCAAGCCTATGAGGCCCACATGCAAAAACCAGTGATGTTTCTTTTAATATCTGTGATAGGACTTGGGCATTTTTTCAATTATAGTTGGGGGAAAAGAAGAAAATTACAAGACCAGAGAGATGAAACAGATTTCCCATAAAACATTTTTATTTATTTATTCAGGTTTTTCTCATCTCCCTTCTCGGTCGAGATCTCCCTCTTTCCCACCACTTCAGCTGAGAAAGTAATTATAGACAACACCAAAGAGCATACAAATGCTTCCCAAACCAATTCCTGTTATAAATGAGCCTTTCAGAAGTAAAGAGCTTTGTAGCAGTTTTAGAAATCTCTGAACCTTGCTGGGATGTCAGGGCTGAGGATTTGATCTATAAAAGTTTCCTAAACAGCTCCATAGAAATTGTAGCCATGTGTTTACAACTTTAAAATGCATGTTTGAATTGAGAGAAACCTGGCATCTGATGCATATGCTGTGAATGCATATGCCACATTCTCTCACAAATGCTAATTTACTTAAAGGAGGAAGCAAGTTCAATATGGTGGGGTCTCCATGTTTCATTTTAGCAAATTGCCTGGAAGTGTTGCTACGATTTTAAAATTTGCTTGGGTCTCATTCTGCAGCACGTTTCCACAGGTAGGCAGGCTGTCTCAGTGTCTGTCACCATGGGGTGACTTTCCTTCTTTGCGCTTGACTGTGCTGATTCTTCTGATTACAAGAGCAGGATATTTGGGGACAACCAAAGTCAGGAAATAGCCAAAGGGTTTCACTCACCTTTTGTTTCCTATCAAGTAACCTGTCACGTTATCTTTGGATATTATCTGCTCTGTCAGAAAATGCCTTGTCCAGCTGCTTCCTCTGAACTCAGAACATAGTGTAAGTGCTTCTGGGTCTGTGCTGGCTTGGATATTGGTGTTCACACTGGGGTTTTGTCTGCAGCTTATTTTGGGGACCTAAGCCTTTGTGGGGACAATAAGACAGCTACCCCAGCAAAAACAGAGGAGCATTCGGACGCTGTTCACCTTCCTTAGGTCTGACATTTATCCAATCATTACTTTCCTTTGCCTTCTATAGGAGTAAGTTTTCCATCTATATTTTTAGATATTTCTATTCATCTATGTAAATATCAAATGAGCAGAATTTCTAGTACAAATACATCTACTTTGCAGGTTTTAATATTTTCTTTTCTTCAGGAAGATATGTATCAGATATGTTGTTACACATTTTAGATCTCTGTAGATTTTGAAGATGTATGGCAACCTTGGCAGTGCCAAGGGACAAGGGCCCCACCTGCTCCTGTGAGAAGGAAACATCACTTCAAGGTAGGGCTCAGGATCAGGAACCCCATTTAGGAAAGTGTACGCAGGCTCTCCTTGTATACAGATTAATTCTCTAAAAGTCCACCCAGTAATGGTAGGAGGCAAGAAGGGTTTCAGAGATGCATTGAACTGAGTACATACCTCAGGCAGTCCTGGTCTGATTCACAGGGACTTGTTTGCTGGGTATGGCATAGTGTATTTTAGAGTAAGTGTATTAATAGAAAATTTGAGCTATAATAAGGCCAACAGATCAGGAGATGATTAAATACTTGTAGTTCCCGAAGGAGGGGCATTCTACAACATAGGGGGACACGTAGAGGGGCACAGGGGTTAGTCAGGAGGCAGAAGAAGAGGTGGAAACTGAGGGCAAGAGCTTTTACTGTGGTTTCTTTGGAAGGGGCAGGTGAAGGAGGCTTAGCATCGTCTAATTTGAATGATTTCAGTGGCTCTGGGGCATAGGTGCTGTCTCCAGTTGTCTGGTATCTGGCTGTAGGGTAATTAGGGGAGGTGGATAGTGGCTCAGAGTGAGAGTCCGAGAGAGCAGGTGGTTGGGTGTGTGCACTCCGGATTGGTTGGTTTGTGTTTGGACTTCCCCTAGGAAGCTGGTCTCAGTGACAAGGGAGGCAGGAAGCCACGCCCGGTGACTCAAACATATTGTCGTGTTGTACAGAACAAGGCATGTCTTACATGTGCACACAGGGCAGATGTTAAAGCATCAAGTATACAGAAGCTCGAAACATAGTTAATACAAATGACTAAAAGCACAGAGTTCACAGTGACACCGGGCACATTTCATGAGTCCTTTCATTTAATCTTCATAACAACTCAAGGGTGCAGGTACTGTTACCTATCCCGTTTTGCATGAAGGATAACTGAGGATCAGAGAGGGTACTATGTGCTAATGCTTAGGGAGGTATCTGGCACCTGGTGTCAAATATTTGCTACTATAGTTGTTACTACTATTATCATTATTGGTATTTTCTGGAGACCTAAGCTAGTTGAAGTCTACCTGTTACACACACCTGACAGACAAAATTGATGCTACTACAGTCTGGAAATTGGGATTGCCTGGTCAGGTCAATAGTAGTTTTGGCAGGGAATGCCATACTATGCAATAAAGAACCCCAAACCTTTCTCTGGAGCACGTAAGTGACACGGTGAGTGGAACTGTCTGGAACTACCCGCCTCCAGAGGATCATTGGTTCACTGGCCCCAGATTCCTCAGGCCATGATGATTCACTGGGTGAGGCTCTTCTGAGAAACTCTTTTTGGTGACCTCTGCCTGGGAATGGCATGAACTTCCTTTTGACTTGTCCACTCTCCAAAGCAAGTCTTAACAAAAACAATAATGAAGTCTCAAGTCAAGCTTCTAGAGCACAACGAGACCTGCTAAACTGTGGCCATGAGATGCAATGAATGGAACAGGGGGACATTCATGGTGTGAGAAGACAGGCTGAGCACTGAGGCAAACACAGATCAAGTGGGTAGAGAATCCAAGTGCAGGATTTGGGATATGAATCTTAATTCTGAGTGCTGGACTTAGCCTATCCTTGGCCTTTGTCCTTATCCCGCTCCCCTGGAAGGCTTGGAAGGATTTTCACTCAAGTTCCAAGTTCTGAAATCTTTCTTGTTTTAAATTGAGATTCACATAAAGAATTTTCAGCTACTCAGGAAACAGAGTCTTTCTGAGCAAAACTTCTAAT
>PVKM010022531.1:0-21756 GCA_004027735.1 Carollia perspicillata
TATTGAGCCACACCAGCCAGGGCTCCTTTCTGGTTTTAAAAATATGGAACACTTAACAAGTTTGTGTGCCTGTTCTTGTGCAGGGCCATGCTGATCTTCTCTGTGTCATTCCAATTTCAGTATATGTACGGCCGAAGCCAGCATCACACGCTCCTTTAACGTATTCACTCTGCCCAGGTTAGCACAAGACGGTCTAGGACCTTTTCTGATGTTAGGGCGGCGGAAGTAGAGCAAGGGTCTGTTGCCCAGATGTCTCTGAGAGTCTTCTAAGTCCTCAGACTAGCTATAAGTCTATCACAGTGATGATTATAACTTTACAGATGAGAAAGTTAAGATAGTTAAGTTACAGAGGTTAAAATTATTTGGTCTCCAAGTACACATAGCTAGGTGGTAACAGAACGGAATGAAAAAGGAATTTTGACTTGCTCTACAATCTTTGTTTAACTAGAATACATGAGCTTTTCACGCACAGGAAGCCAGTCACCTGAGCAAATTTCATAGTAAATGAAACCCAAAATAAAAATCAGAAACATCACTGGAAGGCAAGACTTGTCAGTATAAAACCTTTAAATATAGCCCAGGCTGGTGTGGCTCTGTGGACTGAGCACTGGCCTGTGAACCAAGAGGACACCAGTTTGATTCCTGGTCAGGACACATGCCTGGGTTTGGGCCAGGTCCCCAGTTGGGAGTGTGTGAGAGGCAACCAGTCAATGTATCTCCACATTTTGATGTTTCTCTCCCACTCTCTCTCCCTCCCTTTCCATCTCTCTAAACATAAATCAATAAAATCTTTAAAAAATAACCTTTAAGTATAAAACTTGAAAGGATTAGCCTGGATTCGTTTGCAGTAATTAATGTTGAACAGCTGGTAATGAGACGAGGCATTTGGTTTAATCAGTCTTTGGTAACTTAGAACACACATGCTGTGATGCCGGTGACACTAATGAGGAAGAGCCATGGCTTATCAGTCAGGGGAGGACTATTGACCCCAGGGCAGTGTGGTTGCCCAGCATGGGGAGGGCCTCCAGGGCCGTGAGGTTTTCCATGGCTTTCCTGTGGGTACCCAGATTAGTGGGTTTTTGATAAAGTGAGGGATCGTCTCTTTTCCCTTTGTTAATACCCCATTTTGGCACACCAGTAAAGACCTGAAGAAGCCCTGTACTACCATACATTCTGAATGTTCTTGGCTAACTTAACATAGTAGACAGTCTAGAATTGGGAGGCACCTTAGATAATTTTAGGCAATTCCCAGATCTGACTTGCTTATTTATTCAGAAATATTTACTGAGTATATTCTGTGTGTGGGGCACTGTGCTCAGTCCTGGGTAGAGAGTAAAGAGCAGACAGATGTGATTCCTGCACTGCTGAAGCTTCTCGTTTAGTGGGGCAGACAGCGTTACAGGAAGAAACACAATGAAATGTGCACTTATGAAACGTGATGAATGAAATGAAACAGACTCAAGTCCTATGAGGGCATACCAGGGAACCAGATTTTTGAATTGGGACACCACATTCTGAAGAAGTGATGTTTATTCTAAGAACTGAATAATGAGAAAGAGCCAGCAACATAAAGTGGTAATGAGTTTTCTTTCTTTAATAGATTATTTCTATATTATTAATTAATTAATTTATTTTTAGAGAGAAGGGAAGGGAGAGAGAAAGAGAGGGGAAGAAACATTGATGTGCGAGAGAAATATCAATTGATTGGTTGCCTCTCACACACCCAAACTAGGGACCAGGGACCTGGCCCACAACCCAGGCATGTGTCCTAGGAATCAAACCAGTAATCAAACTGGTTTGACTAGGAATCAAACCAGTAACCTTTCCATCTGTGAGATGACGTCCAACCCACTGAGCCACACCAGTCAGGGCAAGTTTTCTAAGTGAGGCAGGAGACAGAATAGGTAATCCTGAGAAACTGCAGCTGTCATCAGGCAGCATTTCCAAGAATCCCGATTTCCAAGAATCGCCTTGCGGCATCTGATAATAATTAGCATTGTGGTTTCCTCCCTTGGTTGTGGTTTCCCGCAATCAAGGACGATTGGGGGAAATCGCATGTGTAAAAGCTTAAGTAAAAACCCCATAAAGCCTGTAATTGTTCATTAGAAGAGGTCCATTGCGTGGCCAGAGATGGCTCATTCCTATGTCTTGGGAAGTGTACTTTCCTTAAAAAATTTCCTGCTTGCTTTGCTTTACAATATCTCTGTGGTCTTTCCAGTTCTTTGTTCATGACTGCCAAGAACCTGAACCCTGTCTCTATCTACAGCATAAGCACAATTAAAAAATGGGTTAGTTGTCTGATGAAAAAAGAACTTGTCCTGTTGGAGTCACTGAAGCTGGAGTACATGAAGAGGAGGGAGGGCAATGAGCTGGGACAGGTAGGTGTGTGCACTCTCCTGCACTCCGGCCATTTGAGCTTTGGGATTTCTTGAGATAACTGTATTCAAATCTTGGCTTCTGCTCTTGTTTATGATCTTAGGCACACCACTTAATTTCTATGTGAATCAGTTTCCATTTTGCTAAAAAAGGGGTAAAATTACCTATCATGCTAACTAATGCAGATTAAGTTAATCACAATGCCTGGTCTACACTAGCGTCGGGTCTTTTCAGCACCATATGCTTCCTTTTCTGAATTTTTATGCAGAGCTATTGATGTATCTACCTGAACTTTAATTTAACATCGGTTTCCTCTGCCTTCTCTCATGATCTTGGATGGAAGTTTTTTTAGTAACATGAATAGTTGAAAGTTGAATAATCTAGAGATTACTATTATATAAGAAACTTCAGTTACATTATTCAGTTCATTTACTGACATTGCCTTTCTTAATTATAATGGATGGATTTAGAATCAGGAATCAAAGCTTGGTCTCAAGTCTGCCCTCCAGAAGATACTCAGGTTCATGACTGCCAGTTTTATTTGCAAAATAGCTGTGATTTTTTTAACTCGGTAAAGACCGTCGGTTCTGATGCATAATATGACAGCCGATGGTGTGAGTTAGTAAACTGAAAGTGTTTATTCAGAAAATACTTTATTTCAGTTATCTATTACAGTGTAAAGGCAGATTTCGGTGTAATCAAGGCAACACTCTGTGTTTTAGTTTATCAGCTCTGTCGGCTGAGAGTAGTTACAGGAAGACAGCGGGCACCTACTCACAGGCACGGTGCCTCCACCCCTCAGAGGGCAGGAAGATGTCACAGGCTATACCCACCCTTCCAAGTAACCGAACTAGATCAAAGAGTTCTTGTGTTTCTTTCCTGCCCTACTCTTATTATAATAAAGCCTATTTTGAATGAATTTTCTGAAGCGGAAAGCAGTACTGATACCTTTCAAAAATGCTTTTATAGGGAGTTGATGCTTCACACCATCTTAGCGGCTACCCCTGTGACCAAGGACTACCGTCTTGGCTTTCACGGGCATTAGTGTGAAACAGAACGCAATTGTGTTTCCTGCCAACCTCCCAGGTTGTCATGGGGGTAAACCAGGTGCCATTTATAAAGTAGTTGCCAGTGGGGAAATTCACTCGACAAGTCTGACTGGATAGAAAAGACGAGAAGAGCTCTTTCCCAGTCCTGTCCCGGCACACCGATTTGATACTCATGACAACCCGAAAGAGGAGTCAGGACAGGTAACTGCGGTGTGCCAGACAAAGAGTAGGTGCTGTGTGACAAAGATGATTAAAGATTCACTTTTTATTCTTGTCCAAATAGTTAAATTCCACAACTCTTCAGTAACTCATTTGGATGTTTATCAGCCTGTACTATCGGTCGGTTCTTGTTCGGTTGTAGCCTCCTACGCCTTTCATTCTTTGCCCAGTGTCGTCTCACTTTTTTGGGTGAATTGTAAGGTAGCTCTTGAAGACTTAAAAACAATCATTCATTTTTTCACCTTTTCTTTTAAGGAGTCATATTTAGACCATATCTTGTATACAGTTAGTTTTATAGTTTTCCTTCCAAGTTTCTGAAACGTTTCCTTCTAGGTCTTTTTACTTTCTTATTGTCTTTGTAGCTTCCTCTCTCTTCTCTATAAAGGAGTTTTCCCTTCCCAGAAAGTTGTGTTGATTTCCTTTTTAACCACTGAATTGCAATCTGTTACTTTCCTGGCAACTGAGCTGAGCACCGCTGGGCCTTTGGGGGAGGGCCTCATGTTGTCTGATGGAAAACTACCAGTCATTTAAGACGCTGGACTGTGGCTTCCTCCCCACTCCCACTCTAGGCTGGGAAGCTCCACTGCTGGGAGTCCTTCCTCTCATTAGGTCTTGGTGGAAATGTTTCCCCTTCTAGAACAGGGTACATCAACTGAGCTCTCTGTCCAAGGGCTTCACTCCATCCCTATAAACACTTTTGATGGTGTCATTCGGGGGGAAAGAGGAGAGTCAAGGCGGGTTGTGTTGCTGTCTGCTTTTCTTGGCAAGACTGTTGGGGGCATACTGTTCTCATCTGTCCTCATAAACCGATTGTTCTGCTTTTCGTGGGGCAGCCCAGAGGTTTCACACAGGGTGGGATGGCCAGCCTCCATCAAGATGGTAAGGGAGAGAACATCAAGGGGACCTTCCCTACCTGGTAAGGTGGATAACAAAATTAGTAATGAAAGTCCGAATCTTACACTCTCTTTCAAATAGGAGTCCCCAGATAGAAATTCTCTGAATTACACCCTGTAAATATTTTCACCCTTAGTTTATTTTCCTTAGACCTTTTGTTGTCAGGGAGAAACAGAAAAAAAAAGAGACAAGGAACAGTAAAGGCCAATGAAAACTAGGAAACAGGACTCTTGGGAGTAGACTATTCAAAGACATATTTTCAAAGATACTAAAAAATATATTTGAATACATATGCTATTCAAATAGATGTCTCAAATATACATACATACATTCAAAATATATTTAAACAATTTTGAGAGCAATGTTGAGAATGTTGACTTTACTGAAGGCAACATAAGGACCACATATCTAATGTTACCAACTGTTAACTGACTGGTATTTGAATGAGGAAGACATACATTAGTTTATTTTAGACATGGCAAAAAGAATGAATTGTTTTACAGGGTAAAAATTTAACTGTTATTCCATTTTAAGAGCAAGCAGAATAGAATCTAAGAATTAAAATTCTTTAAAAATAAAAATTATCTTTGGAATAAAGTTTTGAAACTTTATTTTTAAAATATAAATTTTATTGGATCCGTAGTAGTAAAATACTAGCCTTGGTTTTTAAAATGAAGTATGATTCTTAAAAAATTTAGTTTTTGAGATATAGCACAAAGTATAAAACTTATCTCTAAAAATAAAGTTCTCTAACCTATAATTGGAGACCCAGTTTTAATATGTATTTCTTTGACAAGCCCTGTTTCCCCTGTGACAGACTGTCGTCTCCTTCAGTTTGAGCCATCGTTGCAAATTTATGAAATCTGACGATGCTGTTTTCACCCTGCCGTAGACATCTGGGTCATGGTGATGAGTGAGGCATTGCAAGGGTGGAATCATTTGACTGATTGAATGTGGGTGGTGAAGGTTTACCTGGAGGTGGGAGAGGGTTACAGAAAGAAGTGGGAGGGGGAATGGGGCACCAAAGGTGAATTTCGCTTCTCCACCATTCTGCCTGACGTCTGAGTTCACAGATGCTCGAGGTTGTAGGATCCAGTCCTTCCATAAACTTAGGAATTAGTCTAGAAAGGGTTTCTTGTAGCCAATCCAGGGTTCTGGAATCGAGGTCACAGGTGTGTTTGATTGTTAAGTTTTGCATTTATCTACCAAGTGCATCACCTATTCTCTTACAAATTTATTTATTTATTTTTAGAGAGAGGGGAAGGGAAGGAGAAAGAGCAGGAGAGAAACATCAACGTGTGGTTGCCTCTCACATGCCCCTTACTGGGGACTCCACCTGCAACCCAGGCATGTGCACTGACTGGGAATTGAACCAGTGACCCTCTGCTTCATAGGCCCGTGCTCAACCCACTGAGCCACAGCAGCCGGGGCTCATCTGTTCTCTTTAGTTAGTAATGACAGTTATCTTGCAGGATGTGATTTCTTGTTCTTCTTTTGTTTTTTTCCTATTTTTATTGACAAAGTACCAAGGGCCTAGATTTCCTGTGTTGCTGGAGTCCGAGAGCTTGTGGAAGCCACTCCATGAAGAGGAACAGAAGGAGGCTTTCTCCTTGGCTCTCACAGACAACGCATTGCTGGCAGCCTAACATGCTCTAGCATTGGCAAGGCCACAGCTGTGAATGCAATGAATGGCCCTCGAATGTGCAAAAAACACAGATCTGTAAACTGGTCCTGTATGACAATGAGCTGAAGAAAGTCATCTAGGTGTGTTCCCTTGCTTTAACACTGGGACCAGAAAAGCCACATAGAGTAGTACTTCACTGTTAGACCATTGCTCTTCCAGAAATTCCAGTGTCCTTGCCCAGCAAGGTCATGTGCAGAGCTCTGGGGAAGGCTCTAGAATGGGCTCATTGAGATCTTTACCACTGGCGCCCTGCTTCCCTGTGCTGACTCGGGGGACAGGAACCTGCGCCACGCAGGTCTAGAGCCCAGGTGCTTGCTGGACCTGGCTGTGTTTAGTGTTTAGTGTTGCTCATTTGTACTTAAGCACTATCAATTACCTTCTACACTGGACATTCTACTGCAACAATTAACACCAGACATGGGGGAAAATGACACCTTATAAAATGTGTGTCATATTTGGGGGGCAAGAAGACAATTTACATGCAGGGTGAGATTGTACTTAAGGCAGACGGTCGTGTCTTCAATGGGCCATAGTATGGAGTGGAACATGAGAATGGTCAAGTCTATCATAAAATATTAAAATCTGCTGATGTTCTGGAACTTTATTTTTTGGTAGTTGCTTGTCTGGCCTCAGCAACAACCCCGCCTTTTGTCCAGATCTGGACCCAGATTCTGGCCAGCTACTTAGAGAACTAAATGGTTCCATATGTTACTGGCACCCAATTCTTAGAAAAGAAACAAACAAACAACAAAGAGTCAAATGATTTACTTTTTCCATCAGCTTGCCATATTCTTGGAGTTTTCAGATGTCTTGTTTACTACTGTGCTGCTTCTTGGTAATACTATGTCTTTTTAGAACGCCTGTGATCCGTGGTCCGTAAACTTCAGTGTGCATCAGAATTACCTGGAAGCTGTTGGGCCTCACTGCTATAATTTCTGATTCAATGTGTGGGGCACAGGGCCCTAGAATTTGTGTTTCTAACAAGTTCCCAGATGATGGTGATGCCACTGGTTATCACTTCGGGAAACTTTAGATATGTTTCTTAGATATTAGTCCCAGTCTTCCAGCTGGATTTCTTGATTAGTCCCTGAGATTAGTTCCCACTCTTAGTGAAGGTTTCCAGGAAGTACAGTACCGTAAGTTAGAGAAACTCTTGTCAGTTCATAAACTGCCAGAACCCAGGTGTATTCTGCTGGAAGAATTTTAGGAGCCCGTGTTGAGCACGTGGTATCGGCTGCACCTTGCTGGCTGGCTGTGCCCTGGGGAGGTGTGGAGTTGCCAGGGTCAGAGGTGTGAAACCTGAATCTGCTAAGTGTCCTTAGACAGCTGTGGGCTAATCCTAGAGGCTGGGTCCCCCAATCTCAGCCACTGTTAAACCCAGGGCGATGAGATCTCACAGTGGGGACCTAATTTTATTTTATTTATTTTTAATTAAGATAGAATTGACCTATAGTCCAGGTGTACATCATTAGAGTTGATAGATGTATATATTGAAAATTGATCACCACAGTAAGTCTAATTAACATCCACCATTACACATAGTTACAAGTTTTTTTCTTGTGGTCAGAACTTTTAAGACCTACTCTATTTATTTTTAAATAATCTTCACCCAAGGATATGTTTTTTAATGATTTTGGGGTGAAAGTAAGGTGTGGGGAGAGAGAGAGAGACAGAGAGATAGAAAGGTAGAGAGAGGTAAAAGAGAGAGAGAGAGAGAGAGAGAGAGAGAGAGAGGAGAGAGAGAGAGGAGAGAGAGAGATATGTGAGAGAGAAACATTGATCAGTTGCCTCCCATACGTGTACCAGCCAGGAATCGAACCTGCAACCTTTCAGCGTACAGGTGACTCCAACAAACTGAGTCACCAGGCCAGGGCTGACCTACTCTGCTATACATTATGCTCCCCGGACTTACTTTATAACCAGAAGTTTGTACCTTTTGACTCCCTTTATTTTTGTCAACTTTTTCCCTCACCCCCTGCCTCTGGCAACCACCAGTCTGTTCTCCGCAGCTATTTGTTCATTTTGTTTGTTTTTTAGATTTCACATATAAATGAAATCATCGGTACTAGTCTTTTTCTGTCTGCCTTATTTCACTCAGCATAATGCCCTCAAGGTCCATCCATGTTGTTGCAAACGGCACGATTTCCTTCTTTTGTATTGCTGAGTAATATTTGAGAGCATTTTTTGTTTCCTTTTTAGTAATTGATAAAATGAAAGAGTTTTTGTGCTTTCTTCTGTTTAAATAACAAGTGGTTGGAGTTATTACTTATGTTTTCCATAAGCCCAAGGAAATTTTGCCAACCATTCCCGTGTGGTCTAAAGGGAACCAAATAGGTCAGATTCTAAGCCTGAGCCTCAATTTCTGAACATCTGGGTGGGAGAAAGAGTCAAAAGTTTTTAGTGAAGACTCCTGGATGCAGAAGTCTGTGTATTTATCCAAGAATCCCTAGGGCTGACTACAGAAAGTAGCTGCCTCCTGTGGCTCTCTTTCTTTACTTGGCTTATTTTTCTATAGTACTTATTATGTCAGAGCTTATATCATTCACTTAATAAACCACCTATCACCATTGAATATTTGCTTTATTCAGTGCAGGTACTGGGTCCCCATCACCAAACGGTTTCTGGCATGTTGTTGTTGCATGTTAAATAGTTGGCAAATGAGTGAATGAATGAATCTGTCTTGTTCAGCAACTCATTTCATTCCAAAATTATCAACCCAGCAATAGAGTTAACATTTTCCTTTGAAGAAGCAGGTCACCTAAATTTTATAGGTCCGTAGGGCAATTTTTTAGAAGATTTTATTTATTTATTTTTAGAGAGAGGGGAAGGGAGGGAGAAACAGAGGGAGGGAAACATTGATTGGTTGCTTCTTGTATGTGCTTTGACTGGGGACTGAACCTCCAACCCAGGTATGTGCCTTGACCAGAAATAAAACTGACCACCTTTTGGTTTCAGGGCAATGCCCAACCAACTGAGCCACACTGGTCGGGGGCTGCAGGACTAAGTTCTATTGGCAGCATACAGGAATAATAATGGTATTTTATAGCAGTTATTTAAGCTAAAAAGTTGATGAACTCTTGAGAATGAGGAAAGGAAGAATATTTGAATGCTTTTTGTGAGTTATTAAAACTCCTTACAATTATTGTCAAGACTGTAAAAGTAGTATAATACCCTACTTTGCTTAATAATAACTCTCCTTTTCTTTATATAGTTTCTGAGTTAATTCTCCTAATTTTCTGTTAAATCATGCTAATAATAGACTTAGTAGGCAGTATTATTGGCTATTAAAACTTTTAAACTTTTTTAAAGTATATTTTATTTATTAGGCTATTACAGTTTTTCCAATTTTCCCCCTTTATTCCCCCCTCCACCCTGTATCCCCAACCCCCCAGCATCCCCGCCCCCTTAGTTCATGTCCATGGGTTGTACATATAAGTTCTTTGAATTCTCTGTTTCCTATACCATTCTTAACCTCTCCCTGTCTATTTTATGCCTAACAATTATGCTTCTTATTCCCTGTACAGTTCCCCGCTATTTTCCCCTTCCCTTCCCTGCTGAAAACCCTCCATGTGATGCCCATTTCTGATTCTGTTCCTCTTCTAGTTATTTGCTTATTATTTGTTTTCACTGTTTTTCATTTTTTGTTAGGTTCAGTTGTCGATAGTTGTGAGTTTGTTGTCATTTTACTGTTCATATTTTTTATCTTCTTCAATTTCTTGGATAAGTCCCTTTAACATTTCATATAATAAGGGCTTGGTGATGATGAACTCCTTTAAATTGACCTTATCTGGGAAGCACTTCATCTGCCCTTCCATTCTAAATGAAAGCTTTGTTGGATAGAGCAGTCTTGGATGTAGGTCCTTGCCTTTCATGACTTGGAATACTTTTTTCCAGCCCCTTCTTGCCTATAAGGTCTCTTTTGAGAAATCAGCTGATAGTCTTATGGGGACTCCTTTGTAGATAACTGTCTCCTTTCCTCTTGCTGCTTTTAAGATTCTCTCTTTATCTTTAATCTTGGTAGCTTAATGATGATGTGCCTTGGTGTGTTCCTCTTTGGGTCCAACTTCTTTGGGACTCTCTGGGCTTCCTGGACTTCCTGGAAGTGTATTTTCTTTGTCAGCTTGGGGAAGTTTTCCTTCATTATTTGTTCAAATATGTTTTCAATTTCTTGCTGTTGTTCTTCTTCTGGCACCCCTATAATTTGAATATTGGAATGTTTCAGGTTGTCCCAGAGGTTCCTAAGCTTCTCTTCATTTATTTGGGTTCTTGCTTCTTCATCCTGATCCAATTGGATGTTTATTTCTTCCTTTGGTTCCAAACCATTGCTTTGAGTCCTGGGTATCCTTCCTGTCACTGTTGGTTCCCTGAATATTTTGCTTTATTTCATTTTGGGTATCTTTCATTTGTTTTTTCATTTTTCAATCAAGCTCAATCAGTTCTGTGAGCATTTTGATTGCTAGGGCTTTAAATTCTCCATCAGATAGGTTGGCAATCTCCTCCTTGCTTAGTTCTGAGACTTTGCTCTGTTCTTTCATTTGGGTCATATTTCTTTGTCTCAGCCCAGCTGATAAGTTGTAAGGGGGTGGGGCCTTAAGTATTCACCAGGGCTGGGTAACCCTCCCTGCTGCACTGCCTGTGGGGGAGGAGCCAGAGAGAGGACAGTGGAGCTGGCCTGGACATCTCTAGTGCACTTTCCAACGGACTCTCATGTGAGACTGGGAGTTTCCCCCACTGTGGCAACCCCAGCCAGAGCCCACAGTCAGCTCTGAGTCTGTTTCCTGTTCAGCCATCCCTGCTCACGTGTTCCACTGCCTTGCCTCTAGTTTTTTCAGCCAGCCCTGCCCGAGTGGTCCGCTGCCTTGCTATCTGAGGTTTCTCTCTGTCTGCCCATCTGCCCTGCCTTGCTCTTACCAGTCTGGTTGGTCTGGTTGACGGTTCCTTTAATTCATTGGTTGTTGGAGTTCCATGCAGTTTGATTTTCTGGCACTTCTGGTTGTTTATCTTTTTTAGATTGGTTGTTATCCTCCTTTTGGTTGTGTGAGGAAGTGAAGGGTTTCTACCTACACCTCTATCTTGGCTGGAACTAAAAAAACTTTTAAACTTTTAGTCAAGGATCACTTATTTGTGGTCAGAGCCTAGGGTGAAGGCTACTGGGACATGCATTCGCTCAGGCTTTACTCAACAGGGAGAGGGTATTTGTGTTATCTGTGAGACTTTGACTTTTTTTACTATGATGATAATTTTTAAAATGTAAGCATATTCTAGGTCATCAAGTGGATCACCTTATAATTAAGTGTTGCCCACATATGCACCTGTGTTTATAATTGTTGTGTTGGGGACGTGCATTTCTGATAAACTGTCATGCGTGTATGAGAACAGTGGTAGGTTAATGTAAAAGGAGACACTCGTACCAAGTGGAAATGAGAACTTGGTGCAGAGACCCCCTGTGAAGAACTTGCATTGACCCTGTATGTCCTGTGATGACAAACCATTAAAAGGGCTCAGATAAGAAAGGGGCAGTGAAGATGGAGACGGGAAGAAGAAATGTTCTGGACATTACATTAGCATGACTTAGTGACTGTTTGTCTCTTCCGGAAGGAGGGCAGGTTGGTGAGGGAGAGGAGGATAAGGATGACTCCTCTTGTTTCTCAAACCTGAGCAACAGAGATTTCTCCTAAAGAAAAAAAAAATTGTTATTGCATCTGGCATTCTTGAATTAATAATATGATAATGTAACTTAGATATGTATATACATAGGTTAGGTATACATTTTTTATTAGTCTAACAAAACCAAAACATAGTTACAAATTAAATATAAAGAACTATGAAACCACTTCATCCTAAATTAACAACTTTAATTTTATATGACAAGTGGAGTTGTTTCGATAAAGCTAAATAAATCACTGCTTGCAAACTAAATAACAGCACAGGGTGTTCTGAGTTAGGATAGAGCAAAGTGGTGAAGAATTGTCGATACAGCTCACAAACACACCGAACCCTTTTAAAGAAGAGGCCGTGTGTGTCTCAAGTTTGAGAGATTTATTTTAACACTCCATTCAAGAGTCACTTCATTTGGAAGTCTTCTCTGATAAACCCAGCTGGATTGGAAGCCCCTCTTCTGGGTCTATGTAGAATTCTATCATTTAATTCAGCAGTCCCCAACCTTTTTGGCAGCAGGGACTGGTTTTGTGGAAGACAGGGGTGCGGGGGACGTGAGGGGAAGGGTAGAGTTCAGGTGAGCTTCACTGGAGGCCCAGGGCTTGGGGACCCCTGACTTAATTTACCTCTTAGCATTGTGATTCTTATATATTTCTCTTCACTGAAAGCAGCTTTTAGAAATTTCCTCAGAAACTGGAACTGTGCCCACACCGAGCAGAGGCATGATGAAGGTTTGTTGGTTTAATGAAAGCTTTATGTGTGGGCACTCTGGGCTTTGAAACAAATGATCGATTAAGCTAACTAAAAAAGCCATGGGGGTATACTAGAGTTCAGTGTGAACAGAAGAGACACTATGAGTGGTTTTGGAGAAGGGACTTTTATAGAAATTAGATTTTCCACAGTTGAAGGAGCAGGGGAAGGGAAGGTTCAGGAGGGCAGTCAGACAACAGAAGGAAAAGTCAGCAGCCAGGTAGGGAGAAGCCAAGCACGCCAAGTGACAGGAACCTTACAGGAAAATATGTGGGAAGCTGTTTGGCAACCACACATGTGTTTGGTCATAGCTGTCAGACTGCTGTTGGTCATCAGGGTCAGTACTTGGGAAGAAGAACTGGACATGGAACAGAGGAGAGCAAGGACATATTTCTGTCTCCATGTCTGACTACAACAACTTTCAGAGAGTAATGGCCATTGATTCACTTCTGCCATCTAAATCTAGCTCGGGTTCCTCTTAGTCAACTCATACCCACAACACAGAAGGAGAGGATTTTGAGAACCATAGATCCAGCTTAGCCAAGCTAACACAGTACAGACTACCGTAGTCAGATTCTTGTTCCTGGCAGTGTGGCTCCCTAGGACACACCTTCTCAGACAACTCCCATCTCATGATAGGTAGTGGAAGTCTCCAGGACCCTCTGCCCACCAATACAACAGCCAGTAGAGCAGGGGCAATGAAAGCATGAGGCGGGGTTTCCCTGAGTACAGATGTCTGTAGCCACACTGCTACCAAGATATTGGGCTTTAGCCTGGCGGCCAGGGACAATCAGTGTGAACAGAAGCAGAAGCAATTGTCTCTGGAGGAAATCTTCAACAATTCAGTTTGCAGATTAAGCAATTATTTCACAGTCAAAACCACTCTGCACATTGGGAGATAAGCCCTTATGAATGAGAGCCATCAGAAAAAAATGAACAACAGATTTAGACTCCCATAAACTTCAGTTGTCAGATTTGTTAGTTATAGAATATAAAATATTCAAAGAACAACAATAAAAAAAGAAAGAAAAATAAGTAAAAGATATTTCCCAGAAAAAGAATATATGGAGAAAATTAAAAAAAAAAAAAGAAATAATGGGCTCAGTTGCAAAGATGAGTAAGCAACAGAAAACCATCAGAAATGAATAGGCAAACTTGAAAATAAAAGAGAATTTCTGGAAATGAAAATACAATTATCCAAAATTTAAAAACTTGGCCCTGGCTGGTGTGGCTCAATGGATTGAGTGCCAGCCTGTGAACCAGTAGGGGGCACGTGAGAGGCAGCCACACCTTGTTTCTCTCCCTCTATTTCTCCCTCCTTTCCCCTCTCTAAAATTAAATAAGTAAAATCTTTTAAAAATTTAAAAAACTTTGTGAGTGGGCTTAACCGTAGATCTGATGTAGCCATAATCACCACAGCAGAAGGAGAAAAGGAATTAGAAGATCTGGAAAAGAAGGAGATGTATGAGGAAATCTACTGGAGTATCTAACTGTAGTCCCAGAAAGTGAGAATACAGTGAGGCAATATTTCAACAGAGACGGGCTTTCAGTTTTCCAGTATTAACCACTCCCACAAGTACTAGAAACAAACTGTTTCCAAAAGAATAGAAAGCCCAAATAGTTCTAAAACTATTAAAGGATTTAACTAGCAGCTAATATTTTCTCATGAAAGACAACTCCAGGCATGGACTGTTTTACAAGTGAGTCCTACCAAATTTTCAAGGAACAAACTTACACAAATTTTAGAGAATGTAACACTCAAACTCATTTTCTGTGAGGCCACTGTTGCCTTGACACCAAATCCAAGAAAGATCATACAGAAAAGTAAATTACAAGTCAATTTTATTTATTAACACGTGTACAGACTGAATCCATCCATCAACAATGTATACACAAAGGACCCTAATCCAAATCCTATTTCTGATGTGGTAACAGAAATAGAAATAAGGTATAGAGCCCTGGCTGGTGTAGCTTAGTGGATTGAGCATGGGCCTGTGAAGCAAAGAGTCGCTGGTTCGATTCCCAGTCAGGGCACATGCCTGGGTTGCAGGCCAGGTCCCCAACAGGGGACACATGAGAGGCAGCCACACATTGATGTTTCTCTTCCACTCTTTCTCCCTCCCTTCCCCTCTCTCTAAAAATAAATAAATAAAATATTAAAAAGAAATAAGGCATAGAAGGTACCAGCACTGAAATTAGAAAACAGTGCCAGATATGTTCTGGGAATTTCCACTTATAAGGAGAGGCAGTGTAAGCAGATACAAATTTTTGGCAATGTTCTGTTTTTTAGAACGTCAGCCATACAGGGTGTTCTTTATTTTATTTGCTTAAAACTTACATAGTCATTGCATATATTCCTTTGAATATATCAAGAATTAAGTATAGATGTGGACTTTTGGGGAAGGCACATTGATGGTGCTTCCCACCTGCCACTCCCAGAGTTAAGGCTTCTGGAGACCGAACACATGCAGAAGACATTCTAGCGAAGTGTGTTTCCATTACTAAGCAATATTTTCCCCTGGAACCCTACTTGCTTTTCTTTTCTGATGACCTGGGATGGGCGATCTAGAAGGAAAACTTACCCTTGGGTTCTCTCTCTGCCTTTGGAGCCTACAGTTAGTTCTGGGAATCCTACCATCTCCTGTTTGGGCCCTATCTTGTTCTCTCTTAGGTCTCCAAAGTAAAAAGGAAGATGCGTATGTGTGTATATGTATAATGTATATACATATAGGTACTCATTTGTGTATGTTTGGTGTTTTGGGTTTTATTTTGATTTTTTGTGCCCTTGTTCACTTCTCTGCTCGCTCATCAATGTCCACGTGGCAACTGCAGGTGTGTTTAGGAAGGACAAGGCAGTGGGTGTTTCCCACCCCTGAATTCTCAGTGTGTAAAGCAGGCATTTAATAAGAACTTGTTTAATGAACAATTATCTGAGGAAGAGGGTGGATGAGAAGGTGAAACTAGGAAACAAAAATGGAGCCAGGTCTATGGGACGCAGAGGGTGGAGAGGAGAAACAGAAAGGGAGAGCCTTCTTTCCTCAGAGCCTTTGTCTGTCCTGACATCAGCCATCTGCTTTGTCATTGTCCACTGTCACTTGTCCATCCTGTCCATCTCCCCTTCCCCATGAGACGTAAGGGCCACACCATTGGGATTTCCCTGGTTTGGGTTAGAAACATGGTCCCACCACTGAGAATACTTGCTGATTCTTATAAGATACTCTGTATTTGTCAGATGAACAATGAGCAAGTTTTAGTCTCTTCTATGCATCCTGTCTTCAAATGGATTGACAAGCTGATGCATTACGTTTATAGGTTATTTTGTTCCATTTAACTAATTTTGCAAAGTTCAGAGTAGCCAGCATTTCACATTCTGTGAAGAGACCTGGCTTGACCTCCTGGGGTGAACTCCGCTCTTGTAACCAACCACCAACTACATATATTCTACGAAGGAATGTGTCATATATCTCATTTTCACATTTTTATATTTAATATCTCATGTTAAATGTGTAATATAGGAAATAATTTTACACACCATATGCATTATATAGAATTTCTTTTTAAAATTTAATGCTTATTGTATTTTTTCCCATTGCCATTTAGTCCTCTTATGCTCTCTCCCCCCAGCAATCACCACTCTGTTGGCCATGTCCATGAGTCCTTTTCCCTTTTTGCTCAATCCCTCCACCCCCTAAACTCCCCTCGAACAACTGTCATCTTGATCTCCATCTGTGAGTCTGTCTTCAGATTCCACTTATGAGTGAAATCACATGGTATTTGTCTTTGTCTGACTGGCTCATTTCATTTAGCATAATGTTCTCCAGATCCATATATACTCTTGCAAAGGGTAAATTTTCTTTTTTATGGCTGAGTAGTATTCCACTGTGTAAATATCCCATAGTTGTTTTATCCATTCATCTACTGATGGACATTTGGGCTGCTTCTATATTTTGGCAATTATAAATAATGCTGCAATGAACATAGGGGTGCTTATGTTCTTTCGAATTAGTGTTTTGGGTTCCTTCAGATATATGTATTTCCAGAGGTGGGATTGCTAGATCAAAAGGCAGCTCCATTTTTTATTTTTTCAGGTATTTCCATACTGCTTACCACAGTGTCTGCACCAGGCTTCATTTTCACCAACAGTGCAAAAAGTGTTCCCCTTTCTCCACATCCTCTCCAGCACTTGTTTGTTGAATTATTGATGGTAGCCACTCGGACAGATATGAGGTGATATCTCATTGTGGTTTTAATTTGCATTTCTCTGATGATTAGTGATGTTGAGCATCTTTTCATATGTCTATTGGCCATCTGTATGTCTTCTTTGGAGAAGTGTCTATTTAGGTCCTTTTCCCATTTTATATTTGGGTTGTTTGTTGTGTGTGTGTTGAGTTTTGTAAGTTGTTTTTACAAAGTTTGGATATTATTTCCTTATCAGATGTATCAGCAAATCTGTTCTCCCATTTTGTGGGTTGAATTTTTATTTTGTTGATGATTTCCTTTGCTATGCAAAAACTTTTTAGGCCCTGGCTGGTGTGGCTCAGTGGATTGAGTACGGGCCTGTGAAGCAAAGAGTCACCAGTTCAATTCCCAGTCAGAGTGCATGCCTGGGTTGTGGGCCAAGTCCTCAGTGCGGGGCACACGGGAGGCAGCCACACATTGATGTTTCTCTCTCACTCTTTCTCCTTCCCTTCCTCTCGCTCTAAAAATAAATGAATAAAATATATTTAAAAACCTTTTAATTTGATGTAGTCACCTTTGTTTATTTTTCTTTTGTTTCCTTTGCCTGGAAAGATATATCCAATAAAAAGCTGCTGTGAGCAATGTCCAAGATTTTGCTGCCTATGTTTTCTTCTATGTTTTTTATAGTTTCAGGTCTAACATTAAAGTCTTTGATCCATTTTGAATTTAGTCTTGTGTGTGATGTAAGAAGGTGGTCTAGTTTCATTTTCATGCACATGTCTGTCTAGTGTTCCCAACACCATTTCTTATATAAATTACCTTTAGCCCATTGTATTTGCTTGCTTCCTCTGTTGAATATTAATTGACTATAAAAGTGTGGGTTTCTTTCTGGGCTCTCTATTTTGTTCCATTGATCGGTAAGTCTGTTTTTATGCCAGTATATTGCTGTTTTGATTACTATGGCCTTATAATATAGCTTTGTATTAGGTACTATAATTCCTCTAACTTCTTCCTCAACGTTGCTGTTGCAATTCAGGCCCTTTTGTGGTTCCATATAAATTTTTGAAATATTTGTTCTAGTTCTGTGAAATACATAATTGGAATCTTGATAAGAATTGCATTAAATATATAGATTGCTTTGGGTAGTATGGACATTTTAATGATATTAATTCTTCTTATCCATGAACATGGTATGTGCTTCCACTAATTTATATCTTCTGTTTCTTTCTTTAGTGTCTCATAATTTTCTGAGTACAGGTCTTTTACATCTTTGGTTAGATTTATTCCTAGGTATTTTATTTTTTTTGTAGCAATTGTGAATGAATTGTTTCCTTAATCTCCCTTTCTGTTAGTTTGTTGTTTGGCCTATAAAAATGCAACTGGTTTCTAGATATTAATTTTGTATCCTGCCACTTTGCTGGATTCATTGATCAGTTCTAGTAGTTTCTTGGTGGAATCTTTGGAGTTCTCTATGTACATCTCTATGTATGTATCGTGTCACCTGCAAATAATGACAGCTTTACTTCTTCCTTTCCAAAATGGATGCCTTTATTTCTTCTTCTTGTCTGCTTGCTGAGGCTAGGACTGCCAGTACTATATTGAATAAGAGAGGTGAAAGTGAATATCCCTCTTGCTCCTGATCTTAGTGGGAATGCTTGTAATTTTTGCCCATCGAGTGTGATGCTGACAGTGGGTTTGTCATATATGGCCTTTATTATGTTTAGCTATTTTCCCTCTATTCCCACTTTGCTGATATCTTTTATCCTAAATCATGCTGGATTCTATCAAATGCTTTTCTGCATCTATTGATATGACCATGTCATTTTTATCCTTCATTTTGTTTATGTGGTGAATCACATGTATTGATTTGTGAATGTTGTGCCAACCTTGCAAACCTGGAATAAATCTCACTTGATCAGGTTATATGATCTTTTTGATACATTGCTGTATTTGGTTTACTAATATTTTGTTGAGAATTTTAGTATCTATGTTCATCAGGGATGTTGGCCTATAATTTTCTTTCTTTGTAGTGTCTTTGTCTGGTTTTGGAGTTAGGGTAATGCTGGCCTCATAAAATGAGTTTGGGAGCCTTCCCTCCTCTTGAATTGTTTGGGAAGGAGAAGTATTCGTTTTTCTCAAAATGTTTGGTAAAATTTACCTGTGAAGCCATCTGGTTCAGGGCTTTTGTTTCTTAGGATTTGATTGATTGCTATTTCAATTTCACTGGGTATAATCTGTCTCTTCAGATTCTCTGATTCTTCCTGATTTACTTTTGGAAGGTTGTATGTTTCTAGGAATTTATCCATTTCACCCAGGTTGTTCAGTTTGTTGGCATATAGTTGTTGATAATATTTTCTTACAGTCCTTTGTATTTCTTTGGCCTCAGTTGTTATTTCTCCTCTTTCACTTCTGATTTTATTTATTTGGGTCCTCTCTCTTTTTTTCTTGATGAGTCTGGTTAAAGTTTTGTCAATATTGCTTATGTTTTCAAAGAACCAGCTCTTGGATTCATTGATCTTTTGTATCATTTTTTAAGACTCTATTTTATTTATTTCTGCTCTGATCTTTATTATATCCTTCCTTCTACTCTATTTTGGGTTTTGTTGTTCTTTTTCAAGTTTTTTAAAGTGTAAAGTTAGACTGTTTATTTGAGCTTTTTCTTGTTTGTTGAGATAGGCTTACAATAGCATGAAGTTCCCTCTTAGGATTGCTCTCCCAGTGTCCCACAGATTTTGGATTGTTGTGTTGTCATTTTCAGTGCTTCGAGGTATATTTTGATTACTTCCTTGATCTTGTTGACCCATTCATTATTTAATAGCATGTTATTTGGCTTTCATGTCTTTGAGTGTTTTTTAGTGTTCTTGTGATTGATTTCTAGTTTCATAGCATTGTGGTCAGAGAAGATGCTTGACATGATTTCAATCTTCTTCAGCTTTCTTGAGATTTGTGTTCTAACATGTGGTTTATCCTAGAAAACGTTTCATGTGCACTTGGAAAGAACATACAGGGTCTGGCACAAGTAACATCCCTCTTCATTATAAAATCTTTTATTATAAAATCATAAACATGTAACTGTGTAATGTAACAATACTATACTCACACACACCAAATGACATTTAAGATGAAGTGTTCAAATTAAAACTGTAAATCAGGCCTCCCGGTGCTTACCACAGGCTGTGTTCTCACACTGCCTGTACAGAAAGAGGAGGTAGAGTAAACCCACCCCATATGCACCTCAGTCCAGGCTCTTTACCTGGTCTGTATTGTGAATGGGGGGACATGGAAAAAAAATAAATCATTACACCTATATCACTACCCTACCAACCACACTCAAGCAGGCCTTAATTCTGCTGGACCCTGTATATTCTGCTGCTTTGGGGTGAAACACTGGAAAGATATCAATTAAAACCATTTGATCTAGTGTGTGGTTTAAGGCCATTGTCCCCTTGTTGACTTTGTTTCTGGAAGTTCTATTCACCGAAGTCAATGGGATGTTAAAATCCACAACTATGACTGTATTTCTGTCAATCTCTCCCTCTATGTCCATCAAGATTTGCTTTACATATTTAGGTGCTCTTATGTTGGTTGCATACATGTTTACTAGGGTTATAGCCTCTTGTTGGATTGTTCACTTTATCATTATGTAGTGTCCTTCTTTGTCTCTTACTATAGCCTTGGTTTTAAAGTCTATTTTGTCAATTATAAGTATTGATATTCCAACTTTCTTCCTTTTCATTTGCATGAAATATCTTTTTCCATCCCTTTACTTTTAGTCTGTGTGTATCTTTTGATCTGAGATATGTCTCTTGGAGACAGCATGCATATATATATGAGTGTTGTTTTCTTATTCATTCAGCCACCCTGTGTCTTTTGGTTGGAACATTTAAGCTATTTATGCTTAAGCTGATTATTGATAGATATGTGTTTAGAGCCATTTTATTGTTAGACTATTTCCCTCCAATTTTTTTCCTTTTTCTTTTTCTTCTTTTCCTTAAAGCAAGTTCTTTAATATTTGTTGCAATACTGGTTTGGTGATTAACAAACTCCTTTAGCTTTTACTTGTCTGGGAAGCTCCTTATTTCTACTTCGATTTTAAATTATAGCCATGCTAGGTAAAGTAGCCTTGGTTTAAGTCCTTACTTTTCATAATCTAGGATATTTTATGCCACTCCCTTCAAGCCTGAAATGTTTCTGTTGGAAAATCAGATGACAGTTTAATTGGTGCTCCCTTGTGGGTAACTACTTGCTTTTCTCTTGTGGCTTTTAGGATTTTCTTTCCTTGTCTTTAAACCTTGCCATTTCAATTGTGATTTGTTTCATTGTAGGCCTCTTTGGATCCTACTTGTTTGGGACTCTCTGAGCTTCCTGGAATTATGTGTTTTTTTCCTTTACCAGATTAGGGGAGTTTTTGGTCATTATTTCTTCAAATAGGTTCTTGATCCTTGCTTACTCTCTTCTCCTGGTATTCCCCTATAATTGTGCTTCATGTTGTCCAAAATGTTTCTTAAGCTCTCCTAATTTTAAAAAAAAATTCTTTTCTTTTCACTCCTCTGCCTTTCTGTTTTTTTTTCTATCTTGTCTTACAAATCACTGATTCAATCTCCTCCATCTAAGCTACTGTTTATTCCTTTCATGTATCATTTATTGCAGATATTGCATTCTTTATTTCTGATTGGTCCTTTCTTATGGTTTCTATGACTTTCTTCATGTGTTGAGTATCCTTATAATCATTAGCCTAAACTCTCTATCTGTTCAATTGCTTGCCTCCATTTCATCTAGCTCTTCTGGAGAATTCTCTTGTTCTTTCATTTGGAATCTGTTTCTTTGTCTTCCCATTTTGGCTGCTTCTTTGTATTTTCTGCCTTAGTTGTTAAACTAATCAAGTTTTAATTAGCATAAAGGTGGGGCAGATTAATTCCTGTGGACAGGGCTCTTGCTTCCTTTCAA
>PVKM010022532.1:0-21750 GCA_004027735.1 Carollia perspicillata
GGGGAGTGTGGGTGGGAGGGGGTGTGCAGGGTGGAGAGGAGTGAAGGGGGGGAAATGGGACAACCATAATAGTACAATCCATAAAATCTAATTTAAAAATAAATAAAAACTCATTTTAAATAGAAAAAAATCAATTTCTATGTAACACTGTTTTTGAAAACAAAAGAATTTCAACCGAAGTTCCTGAAATTCACAGACATCAGTTCATCAGAAATGCCTGAAGCATCCTCTGAATTCCTTGGCTCCTGTGCTCTTTTCAGATCACAACAAAAGTAAACAATTGGCAAAGGTTTCCCCTGGCCTCAGGTATCACGTGTCCCTGGATACTCCCAAACTTAGAATATACCTCATCAAGCAAGCAGGGATCAATTTACTAATTCTTTCCTGTCCAACGACTAGGGGTTTTTAAAAAACTCTTTCCCAGACGATGTCTTCTAATGCAACAGTGCAACAGAAATGTAAACAGTGACTTTTCTGTTCAGGCTTTTATATTTTCAGGGCAGCAGATTCACTCCTGATGTCTTTGGCATCATTGGTTCTGCCCATCAAATAGAATTATTTGTTAGGAACAAGATTAACAAAATAATCAAGGACAGTTGGACATGGCCTTAAAAAACTGAAATGGCAGGTATATCCCAGGCACATTGTTGGTTGAAGCCATGCACCTCAAGCTCTTTGAAATGGTCATATATTATGTCATCAGCTTAGGAATAGCAAGTGCAAACTCCAGTACTGCCTCTCTCCCAGCAGGGAGGGCAGACTCCAGTACACACAGACCTCCAAGGAAGCATGCGGTCAGAGCAAAATCTCTGTTCATCGCAATACAACCACTAAAACACAAGGCCTAATGAAATGGGCATTAGTGAAAGAATCCAAGTTTAGAGTAAAGGGGCTAAGGCAGGGCAAAATAAACTTTCCAGATGGATGTCTTGTTCAAGTCCAATGGGATGCAAACCTGGAATGCTGGCTCAGCACCATCTCTACCAAGAAGTCTTCCTTACTCAATACAAGCACCTCTTTCTCCTCTAAACACCTTTGGCATCAAAACTACCAGAACCAAGACTCAGAGACTCTTAGTACGTAAGGACCCCAATCCCAACTCTTATTGTGAGAAAAGCGAAGCTCAGGTAATTATCCCTTTCCTTCCCTAGGAAGTAGTATTCTTATTACCAACCCCATTTTATTGGCAAAGAAACCGAAGCTCTGAGAGATGAAGTGTCTTCCCCAGGGTCACGCAGCTAGAGAGTGTATAGGATCCCACGCTGAATCCAAGTGTATTGGATTCCAAACGCTATACTAATAACCACTACCCCTGTTGAAGGAAAATACTGGGAACCACTGAGTACCTAAAAAGAATAGCTCAGGAAACCATGGTGGGACGAAGCACCCTACGTTCACCAGGGAGGCGGTGCCCGTGAAACTGATCCTGGGTGAACAAAGGTCCGGTGATTAGGCAGAAAGCTGTCAGCAGGGCTAATGGGATGATGTACTGTTTGTTTCCCCTGGGAACAGTTCGCAAGGCCTCCACTCCGGTGGGGTCGGAGGGAAGTTTGGGGGTAGGGGACTGATGACTCTCAACCTCGAGAATAAAGACAGAGATCAGAGGCTTCTGTTCCATGGCCTAGAGGATCAGGCATTTCACTGTAGGGATCGGTAGGTCATTGTAAGCTCAGTGACAGCCCCATGCTCACTGTGTCATTACCCTCAGTCCATTTCTCTGGGAAGAATTAGCATGACCTCTGACACCCAAGGGGCCTGACTTTGCATGAGGCAAGCAGAAGGTAAGTATTGGTTGGGGGATTGAGACCCATTTTACAGCCAGTCTTAGTGCAAAGGAGTGGATGGAGGCAGCTCCGAAATGGGAAGCAGGCAGACAGGCCCAGGCTTGGGGCCAGCAGCAAGAAATAGAAGAAAACCTGCACGACTGCTTTGGGCCCATTAGGAATCATGGGTGGGTATCCTAAACTCATGCTGAAAACGCAAACAGTGTAATGTAGCAGATAGTGTGCAAGCTTTGAAAATGGACCCCACCACATTGCATATTTTAGTAGTATACTGCATGTTAATTAAGTTACAGTCATGAATCGCAAGGGTAAAATGGTTATGATAAGGCTCAGCTTAGAGGGGGAATCATGTGCCTTTGCGAGAATGTACGCCGGGGATCTGGCACCAAGCTGGGGCTCACGCAGAAGCAGGTGGACACAGTGATGGGGACTGGAAGGTAACGCAAGCACGGGGGTGAGCTGGAGGCATGCGCTCCCCGCACCTGACAGCGGCATGGGCTTTTTTCTTTCCTCAGGTCTGAAGAGGCCCTGGAACTTGCACAGGGGAAGTGGGCTCTAACCTGGTCAGAGAGCACTCGGTTTGGGGGCTGTCCCCTGTACTGGCACTGTGGACCACCACACTGTACGAAGCCCTGTTGGCCAGGCTGCTCACCGCGATTAGTTGGCAGCCTTGCTGAGCTAGCCTGGGGAAGAGGAGGACAGGAGACTTGCCCACAAAGCCTTGGAGAGCAGCTCAGAAGAACCTAGATGGGCTTGGCCGCATTTTAGCAACAGAGTTGGGCACCCACCTAGTCACCTGCCCACTCACTCGCACGTTCGTTGCCAGTCCATCGCTGCCCAGCGCCCTGTTTTATTTTCTTCATGATACTTAACATTGTTTACAGTCCACATGTTCTTTTATTGTGTTTAGTTGTTCCTTTTTTTCCCCTCTCTAGAGTATGTTTGAAAGTCTAGGCATGTTTCTGCCCTGGCTGGTGTAGCTCAGTGGACTGAGCGCCGGCCTGAGAACCAAAGAGTCACCAGTCTGATTCCCAATCCGGGCACAGGCCTGGGCTGCGGGCCAGGTCCCCAGTGAGGGGTGCATGCGAGAGGCAACCACACATGGGTGTTTCTCTCCCTCTCTTTCTCCCTCACTCACCCACTCTATAAAAATAAATAAATCTTAAAAAAAAAAGAAAATCCAGGCAGTTTTATGACATGTTCACCACTATATCTTCAGAGGAATACCTGACATACAGTGGTTGCTTAGAAAATGTATCGAGTGAATTAATAAATTCCAGAAAATAAATATTTTCTGAGGCCCATCAGATACTGGACAACCACTTTTTAAAGAAGAAGAAAAAGAAGAGATGTCCTAATCTCAGGAGACCTGCTATTTGGGGGTAGACAGAGGCAGAGAAGGAGGGAATTCACTTTGGTCCCTGGCACCATTCTGGGAGTTTTACCCATCGAACCTCCTTTAATCCTTACGCCAGCTCTGCAGAGTGAGCATCGATATCATCTTACTAGTAATTCCAAGGCTTTGAGACATTTAGGTACTTCGTTGAAGTTCACGAGCATTTTTTAATGACAAAACTCAGATTTGAACATGGGATCTGTCTCTTCCCACTGGGATGGAAAAGCGGTGGAAACTGTGAGAAGGCCAGGCAGACAGCGCTCTGTGTGCCGCTGGACAAGGGCAGGTGAAGGACCTGTGGGCGTTCAGGAGGAAGACTCATCGTCAGTGAAGGCAGGTGAGGTGGACCGTGAAGGAAAGGTCGGCTTCCCAAAGCATGGAGAGGAGAAGCAGCATCCCGGGGCACAGCAGAGTGTGAGCAAAGCTGAAGAGGAGAGACGTCCTGAAACCTGACTGTTGTGAAGAGTGAGATGGCCTGCTCTGATGCGAACAGACTGAACATAAGAAGGGGCTGAGGGAAATGAGACCAGGAAGGGAATGGCGTCAGGCCGTTGGGCATCATTGTGACGGACTGTCTCCCAGCACCTGCTCACCCCTCTTCCTTTCATAAAATCCCTTATTTTTAGCCAGGTCCATGGCCACACAGCATCCCTTGCAGCTAGATGTAACAAAGGGACAAAGTTCTAGTCGATGGGATATAAATGAAAGTGATGTGTGTGACTTCCATATCGTGACCTTAATGGAAGGGACGTTTGTCCACAAGTGTCCCCTCTTTCTCTTTCATAAGGGATATTGGTCTGTCATTTTATTTTCCTGTGGTAGCCTTGGTTCGATACAGGGTAATACTGGCCTCATAGAATGAGTTGGCATGTGTTCCCTCTTCTCCTTTTTGAAAGATTTTTATGAAGAATGGGCCTTAATTCTTTACATGTTTGGTAGAATTCACCTATGAAGACACGTGGGCCTAGGAAGACTCTATTTTATTCCTGTCAGTGATAAGTTTGTTGATCTTACAACCTCGCCAGACCTTGGGCTAGTTGCCAATGTATTGCTACTCAGTTCTCAACTCACCTTTCACTGCCTGCTCTGAGAAAATGGATCTGGGACTTGAACATGGTTTCCCTTTGCTGTGTACCGTGAAGATACGCAGGTAGCTTTACAGGTAGAAGTCCCTGCAGAGGCCCTGCAGGAGGAATGGGTTTGCCTCCTGGCTCCAGTGTGGTCTCTGGGAAACCCCTGCATCAGGGCAGCTTAGCCATGTTTTCCCTAGCACCCTATCCAGCAGTTTTGTAACATACTTCCAGGAGACACCTACCCAGGCTTCCTCAGGACCCTCGAAGTGCCAGCAAGTTCTGGAGGGTCAATTTCTAGGAAGTTCTACTGGCACAGATTCCCAGTCACTTCTTGCCATTTAATGAGCTATGGCCATGCCCTCCCTAAGGAGGCATCAGTCAGTTCTTCCAAGGGGGAGGGGCTCTCCGTGGGTGCTCTCTCTCTGTACTGGGGTAACGCCTGGTCCTTATATCTGCTCTTATCACCTTTAAAGCTCTCTTTAGTTCTTCCTAGCCAGAACTGTTTGTGATTAAAAACACTCGTAGCAAGTAGATGCTTGTTTGGGCTGTGATAATTCTGAACATTTATGTTTCACTCCTTTACTTGAATAAAGATATTAACATGGACTCTTCCATGGACTCTTGCTATTAATTTACATATATAAATCAACATGTAGTTAATTTGTAATTTTTAGAAACCAGTGAACTAAAAAATTGTTAAAGGTTCAGTCAAATAATACCTAGCTTGGCCCCTGCCTTCCAAAAGGAGATAACCATTTTATGGTCTGTAATTTCAGGGCTGACACTCTGATCAGGCCGTTACAACAACCATAACACTTGGTATTCTCATGTAATTGACCAAGATCAGTTCTCACAATCTGACTAAAAAACAACAAACTTTACATTTCAGTTGGCCCCTTATTCAGTAGGCTCCACAGTATGTCGCCAGATTTGGAAGGGGTGTTAGAGATAGGCTGTCTTAAAAATCCTAAAAATCGATAAATTCACACTGGAAGCAGATGCCTCAAAAATAAGAGCAGAGCCAAGCCCTCCCAGCCCCCAGCAGCTTTAATCCTCGCTGGGGAGTCTGACCAAAGAGCTACTTCGAAGTACCAGTTAACAGAGGAAACTGATTTCAAGTAAGGGCCCTGAAAGTCTGAAGAACATAGCTGAAGTGCGGTGGATTTGGAATTCTCACAGCAGCAACTAAAGGGCGTCCCAGAGAAAGTAGCAGCGAGGACTTAACTGCAGTTACTGATTTTCCACAGGCCATGTGGGGATAGCTCAATTATGTAGAACTGTGCATGGGATATGTGTATATTTGTAAGGAAAAAGGCTAGAGAGAAATACACACTAAAATGTTAGCATCCTTTTATCAGGTTATTACCCATTTCGTGCCAGACCCTGGGTGACAAATAATGAGAGCTAGCTGATGGCCTAGCAAGGGAGACAAACGGGGCATGGCAAATGGGTTTTATTTTTTCATTCTTCTTTGAGTTTTCCACAATGCGAATAGATATCTTCTCTAGCAACAAACAACCAAAAGGTTTTATTTTGGAAAGGAAAATACTTTTCCGTCTGAGGGCGGAGTAGGAAAGAAGGGACAACTCCCGGAGCCCCTCGCTCAGTTCCATTGTTGCCGCGGAACCATTCGGGTTAGCGTCCGGTATCCGACGGGGCGACCCTAGACACCGGAAGTAGAGGCTCCGCCATCGACCCTAGCTGAGCGCTTCTCGAACGGACGCGCGGACTGACTGCAGGATGGGCAGCCGGCTGGAGACAAAACCACAGCCACTTTTGGGGGACCCGCCTGCCCATAGGGACCAGGCTTCAAGGACGTAGGCTCAAGTCCAACAGACAGCTACCGCAGAAAACGGAAAGACTTGGGCGGGCTGGCGATTGGATGCGGTGCGAGAAGCGGAAGCCGGAAACTGGTTCGGTGGCCCCCGGGATGACTGAAGCGGCGGCTGTCGCGGCCGAGTCCCTTGCGGGTAGCAGGGCGCGGGCGGCGCGCACCGTGCTGGGTCAGGTGGTGCTCCCGGGTGAGGAGCTGCTGCTGCCGGAGCAGGAGGATGCCGAAGGCCCGGAAAATGCCGGGGAGCGACCGCTGCGCCTAAATGCCGGCGTACGCTCCCGGGTTCGCGTTGTGTGTGGTCCGGGCTTGCGGCGCTGTGGCGACCGCCTGCTGGTCACCAAGTGCGGCCGCCTGCGTCACAAGGAGCCCAGCGGCGGCGGCGGCGGCGTTTACTGGGTGGACTCGCAGCAGAAACGGGTGAGATGGGACTCCGGGGGAGTGGTACGGAAGTGAGAGTGGAATCGTATCCCAGCTCTACGTAGGCTTCTTGGAAGAGGCAAGGAGGGGACCCTGGAGCCCTCTGTTAAGACTAGCGTAGAGCCACTGTGTCTGTGCCCGCTACTGTCTGTGCCCTCCTTTCGAGGAACTCGGACACACTGGAGCGTGGCCCGAGAGGGGCGACCAGGAGATAAAGGAGTGTGGAACATGACCATTGTCTTCAAAATCCCGACGATCAGGGATTACCACGCTTTAGAGGCTCGATGAGTGGATGTCACAGGGAGCTCAAATTCTCTTAAGAATAAGAACTTTCATATAGGGAAAATTGTCTGACAATGAAATGGCCTTCCTTATTTGCGAGGACTGCCTGTGCCACTGGACTTACAGAGGCTAGGGATGTGATAAGGATGCTGAAGAGGTGTGGAATACCAGCTCAAATGAACAGATATTAGAAGCCGTAAGTGTGAGAGTTTTATGATGTGGTTTTTCTTTTACTGAAAATGGAGTATGACCAAGTTAGTTGTAAAATTTGTATTAAATTGTAAACTTGGACTTCAAAATATTTCCTAAATATTTCCAATGGCAAACGTAATAAAGTAACCACTAAGGACTTGCTGAAGATATCTTCCAAGATATGTTGGAAATGATTGTCATTTATAGTGGTTCTCTCACTCTGATTTCTTTTGTAGTACGTCCCAGTGAAAGGAGACCATGTGATTGGCATAGTGACAGCGAAATCTGGAGATATATTCAAAGTGGATGTCGGAGGGAGTGAGCCAGCTTCTTTGTCTTACTTGGCATTTGAAGGTGCAACTAAAAGAAACAGACCAAATGTGCAGGTAATGATGGGAAACTTTGGTTTCAAAAGAAGAAAAGCATCCAGAATTCCTAAGGCTACCTAGATTGACTCCAAAGCATGACCTATTTTCCCAGGTCTATGGGGTGATCTCTGAGCCTTTGCGTGTGTGATCACTCCAGGCCGCAAGAGTTCCTTTTGTTGCTTCCGCTCTGGGACCAGAGTCACATACTTACGTTACACTTGCTATGTTGGGGGTTGTTCCATCTCTACAGAGTTGAAAGGTTATATCTGTTCTCTCCACCGTTATCTGTTATGTCCATATTCACTGGACAAGGAACTAAGCCATTGGTTTAGGGAGGAAGGAGGGACCAGTGGTGCCAATTGCCCTGCCAAGCCATCCATCTGTCCTGATTGTAGGTCTTGGAACTGGCACATCACAGCTGCAGTCACATCAGTGTTTCCCCTCAATCCCTCTTTGGAGCTGACAGAAGAGTAGTCTAGTTTCCACAAGTTTTCTGTTTGGGCTTTTCGTGTAGCATAGCCACACTCCTCCTGTGCACCCAAGCCAGAAATTTTGTGGTTTCTTTGCCCCTTCTCACTCACCTTTCATGTGTCTTTTGTTGCGTAATCTTACTGATGCTATTTGATTCTGTCTCTAAGGCCACTCCTGCATCTCCATTTTACAAGTTCAGGCCTTGGGTACCTCTGGACTGGTGTTAGTCAGTTACCTGCCTCCTGTAACTGAGGCAGGGATTAACATCCCTGCCTGTACACTGTTAACTCTCCATCCAGGCTTTTGAGAGCTGACAGCCTCACACACTCCCCTCTCTTCAAAGCCTAAAGATTTCCTTGGCATTATACTCCAAAAGTCTTCCCTCTCTCATAATTACGTCTCCATACAGCTTTGCTTGGACCACAGCAAACTATTTAACAGCACGACTGAACTCACAACTTCTTGCCCCTGTTGTTTGCTCATGCTGGTCCTCTCCCCGCGTTGCTCTAGCCCCTTTGCAGCCTGTGGAACACATACTCATCTTTTAAGACCCAGGCCAAATACCGCCACCTCTGTAAAACCACCCCTAATCTTCAAACTCTTTTTCTTACGACTGCCCTAACAACTAGATTTGGCTGTGAATGAAGTCTGTTGTTTATATGTACATCCCCATTGCCCTCCAAGACCAAATGTTCTGAAAGGCAGAGAATGTTTGGTTTCTTTCTAGTTCCTATAGTCACCAATTTAGCAGATACTTAACAGAACAAGTTCACTCTCAGCTTCTTTAGTTGCATCATTCTGAAGTTCAACTCTGAAGTTTGAAAGTAAATCTTGAGTGGAGAAGTGTCAATCAATTACCATTGTGCCATTTTGCTTTGAATAATATGCATGCTGGGAGTTTCTTCTATCCATCAGTCTTCCGTAATTCCCTAGAGCAATGGAAGTTCTACATAATAGGACTTTCTGTGGTGACCGCTGATGTTTTACATCCGCAGTGCTTAGTGTGGTAGCCCCTAGCCGCACAGGTCTGTTGAACCTTGAAATGTGGTTAATGCAACTGAGGAACTGAATTTTAAGTAGCAGATTTTAATTAACTTAAAAGTGAGTTTAAATAACTACATGTGGGTAGACGGCTACCATATTGGACAGTGTATTCCTAGGGGCTATTTATTTTCTGGCTTTGAGATAGCTCCCGGTCTAGGGATTTCCTGATGAGTAAAGGGGGAAGGTACGTGTGTTAGTGTTGCCTTCTTTCTTTTTTTTTTAAGATTTTATTTATTTCTAGATGGAGAGGCAGGGAGACAAAGAGGGAAGGAAACACCAATATGTGGTTGCCTCTCACATGGCCCTTACTGGGGACCTGGCTCACAATCCAGGCATGTGCCCTGACTGGGGATTGAACCAGTGACCCTTTCATTCGCAGGCTGGCACTCAATCTATTGAGCCACACCAGCCTGGGCATTAACGTGTCCCTCTTTTAAGATCCAGCTCCAGAGGGACTCTGGGAGTCCTGGGGTGTAGTCAGTCCATTAGCCACAAAACTGTAGATGGTGGGCATTGCTGCCCAAGGAAAAGAATGAATAGTAGCACCTACAGAATGGTTCGCCTGTAGAAAATGAACTGCTTTTTAATTCTCATTGCAGGTTGGAGATCTCATTTATGGACAATTTGTAGTTGCTAATAAAGACATGGAACCGGAGATGGTGTGTATTGACAGCTGTGGACGAGCCAATGGAATGGGTGTGATTGGACAGGACGGCCTGCTCTTCAAAGTGACTTTGGGCTTAATTAGAAAGTAAGTCCCGGTGCCTTCTGGCCGGCCTGCCTTTTATTATCATCCGGTCTGGGAAAGCTCACCTTTGGGAGTTGGATTCTTCGTAGCTACGTCTGAATCTCTTCAGAGTTAAAAGATCAGTATCCATTTGAGCACAGTTGTAAACGTGTGGATTTAGTCTCATCCTCAGTTACTGTGAATACATTGAATTTAGGTGTAGTTGGTGAAGTTTTCATGTTGATATGGAGTCTGGGTTTTTCTCCCGGGTCTGCTATTCCTTACAGCTGATACACTCAGCCCAAATATAAAAACTGGCCTTTGCCCCTAAGTCACTTTAATACCAATGCAATTTAGTTGTATAAAATCACCGAATTTCTCTAATGATGGGAGCCCGTGCATGTAGGCTGATGTGGTCCTCAAGCTTATGCAAACATTCACAGAAGGCTCCTGCTGTTCTGTCCCCGCAGATTTAACAGTTCTCAGAGGCAGAATCTCTTTGTTGGAGTTTACACTTTTACCTACCCAAAGCCGTGCCCTGTTAAAGGGTTTTAGTTTTAGACTCCGAAGTTCAGGGCTATCTTGAAAAACTCTCTGCTACTTGTTCTGCAGATTTGGATAATTAGTTCAGGTCATTAGAGAAGCATGTTATTAACCAAGCAGCACCCTTATGGTTCTGCTTGGAGAAAGGGTTAACGCTTCTCTCCAAGTAGTGAATTTAATACCAGGGATTGACTTACATGGTTAGGCAAGTAAGTTTAAGGTGTTTTTAGTACTGTAGATAATTAAAAAGCTACAGTTTTAAAGAATCATAGAAATGAGGTGCTCTGGTAATGTAGGGGAAGATCTTGATACATTTTTGGTAAAGTTGGTGACAGAGGGTGACTGTGTGTGTGTGTGTGAGTGTGAGTGTGTGTGAGAGAGAGCGAGCCTGCACTGTGACCTCTGACATACTGGTAAGTGCAAAGTTCCTTAGAGAAAAGGGGCAGCACGCGGGCCTTGTTCTTGGAGTGATGGTGCGGCTTTACGACTCTGGAGAACCACCTAGACAAGGGGTCTCCTGAAGGCGTCAGGTCACACCCTCCCACTTCACTAAAACTTCGTTTCGTTCTTCTTCCTCACCAGGCTGCTAGCTCCGAACTGTGAGATCCTGCAGGAGTTGGGAAAACTCTACCCACTGGAGATAGTGTTTGGAATGAACGGAAGGATATGGGTGAAGGCAAAAACCATTCAGCAGACCTTAATTTTGGCAAACGTTTTAGAAGCTTGTGAGCACATGACAACAGATCAAAGAAAACAGATCTTCTCCCGATTGGCAGAAAGTTGATCTCTGTGGACTTCTTTAGGGTCAGTTGAGCCAAGAGACTGGATTCTCTGGGGAACATTTTTTTCAGGGGACCCTCTCCCTATTAAATCTTCAGAAGACAAGATATTGTCTTATTAGAGTCTTAAAAAAGTCTTTTTATAAGAAAGTCACTGGTTGCCACCCATGTTCTTATGGGTGAGAAAAATCATTATAAAATAATGGTGTATTTTCTTTTGTCTCTACAATAAAGTTTACTGAATGTTAGTATTATGGTTTACTTGGTGTTAACTTCCTCAGTTTTGCTAGGGCAGTTTTTGTAATAAACTGGAAGTAAGCATTAAAATAATGATCATTTTCTGATAATAGTAAAACATGTTCACCAAAAAGTAGCATACATAACAAGTATAAAGCAGCAAACAAAAATCACCTGAAATCCCATTATTTAATGGTATGTAACAGTTAACAATTGTGTTTACATATCATGTATTTTTCTAAGTGTCTGCTTAGATTAGCTCACAGTAACTGTAGAAGAGACTCCTCCCCCTAGTGCAAGAAACTGAGGCAGAGATTTTCACTTGGCTTATGTTCCCAAACACTAGGCCCAGAAGATACAAAGATACTCGCAGAAAGCAAGTATCCTGTAAGGAGGCTACAGTGGGAGGAGAAGCCCTCATGCCCTATGTGGAACAGGGTAGTAGACAAGGCAGGAGCCACAGGCAGAAAAAAATGCTTCGGAAGCTTAAAGGGGTGGAGGCAGGGACAGCAAGCTGGCCCTGAAAAGCACACGCACAGGTTACTCAGTGGGAAACTGCATGATGGGAGGGGCTTGGACAAAGTTGTACAGCTTCACGATGCCAGTTTAGTGAAAGTTAAACTTCTTGATATCACAATATTATTTAAATTATCTCTTAAGAGTATACAATAGACGTACAAAAATGAATTAACACATCAAAAGCCATGTAGTTTAAGAGCTAATTCCTTGTTATGTAATAAACTTTTTTAAAAAAATGATTTTATTATTTCTTTTTTAGAGAGAGGGGGAGGGAGGAAAGAGAAAAAACATTGATCAGTTGCCTCTCGTACACACCCCGACTGGGGATCGACCCCACAACCCAGGCATTTGCCCTGACCCCGTATCGAGCCGGCCGCCTTAAGCTTTGTGAGATGACACCCAACCAACTGAGCCACACCGGACAGGGCTCTTATGTAAACTTTTGACTTGAGTCAAGCTAGAGTGGGCACTTCCGTGACCCGGGCTCTATATGACATACAGAAGAGCATCAGATGTGGTCCCTGCCATTAGGAGCCTATATTCTCCTCCAGACCCAAGATGCCAAGTAAAGGCAGCGTGTGCCATCACTGCTGTCTGCCCTGCTCTTTGGTCTCGGCCCCTTCAGCAACTCTGCTCCTGCAGCTGTGATCGTGGGCTGTCCGTCATTCCACCGAGTCCTGAAGAACATAGCCTTTTCTGGAAGAAACTCCCTTCTTCAACGCTTCAGGCCAGTTTTGAGTCTCAAAGTAAGTGGACAGGATATCAAATACTGTTAGAAGGGTAAACAGAAAACACAGTGACCACACACTAGAAAAGGAAAACGAGTAGATCACCAATGAGAAAAGGGTGTTCTGGAATATTTCATTCAACAAACCTACTCTGTACCACCCATGGTATTAGATCCCAGGAAGCCAGAGGCAAAGATACGGGCCCTGCTTGCCCGTAGGGCCTCAGTCTACACTGGGAGCTATGGGCCTGCAAATGGACAATGCTGCCACAGAGGGGAACACAGTACAACAGGAACACATAGGAGAGGTCCTGACATGGCCCGGGGCAGGGAGAGGAGCAGCCAAGATGCTTGAACTGAATCTGGAAGGACAAATAGGAATTCGCCGGTCAATATGGGTCAAAGGCAGAGCATTCTCGGCCAAGGCAACAATTTCAACTGTATTTAACATAGTTGGGAATTAGGAAGAAAATGTAAAATACCTCTGAGAGGCCAGAATACATGTTACAAAGTGCATGCAATAAAATCCAAGCGCTCCCGTCACGGGGGAGACCGCTTCAAGGGCCATTCATACCTAAACAATGCAAAGCAGCACCAGAGCTAACACCACATGTCAAGCGTGGCCCACGTGGGCAGTACCTTGGTTGATGGTCAGTATCTCTGAATGATAGTTTTTCCCATTCTGGCGTCTGACCATGTATTCCTGGATTGGCAAGCGGGCTGTCCTGACAGAATGTTCTCGGGCCTTTTGAAATGTCACCTGCTGTAAATCACAGTGAAATATTTTTCTTTTAAAAATAACACATGAAGATATTCTCGTTGTAATATGCATAGCAAATTGCAAGAATCCCCAATTTCCACCACTCTAATTTCCATCTCATCATAATTAATGATAGGTGTATTAAAAATAAGTAGCCTGCAGATAATTAAGAGTACAGAGAATAAAGACTATTTAGTTGGCCCGAGGAAGAAATGGCTTGGGCGGCAAGACCTCACTTATGTGGGAGCCCTCTCTCCACCGCCTTCCACACATTACTACTTACAGCCGAGAAGGAAGTTAAGAGAGGCATCGTCTGCAGCCACAATCTGCATCCAGAAGCCCAATCAGAGCAGAACCTTGCTGGCCCTAACTCAGGAGGACCCAATTCTAGCACAGAGCTTTCAGTTCATGGCCAACTGAGAGCCGCAAATTGGAGAAGAGACCGGATTCAAGTCAGGTACGCCAGTGGCTGCAAGAGAGCATTAGGTGTGAGAGCTAATGCTCTCTTGTTGCTTCTGAGAGAGGAAGGGCTCTAAAAACTGCAAAAAAGAGTCACGAGAACTCAAAAAGTCCAATAATCTGAGGCCACTTAGGGTCTCATTTAGAGAAAAGTAACTGGCGTTCCTTTGAAGATGGCCTTGAGCCATGAACTGAAGTTTAAATTATATTTGCCACCTTATAAGGAGCTGGAAAGGTCGTCTAGCTGTTCGCAGTTTCAGGATCGAAGACAGGGTTAGTCACTGGGATAATTAACATGCTTGGGCTTGGAAGGGACCTCAGGGGACGCTGACCGCCCATCATCCAGGTTGGTCTGTCCTCTAGGACTCTCTTCCAAGTGGCCTCTAACTTTAAAAGGACAAACCCTGTGACAGGAAACTCATACATCCCAGGGAAACCTATTTCAATTTTAATAGTACCAGTTAATAGGAATTTCTTCTTGATACTGAGACAAGTTTTCTGTGTTTTTTTTTTTCTGAGACTCGCACTCACTTCCCCTGGTTCTGTTCTCCCAGACCCACGCCAGGCAAGTGACACGGCCCTTCCACAAGACAGCCACTCGGATTCTTAAAGGCAGGGGCCACGCCACTGTGACTCCTCGTGTCTCCACACTCAGTTCTGCCAAATGTTCTTTGTGACTTAAGGTCTGACTCTCCGTCGTTCAGGTCAACCTCTCCTGAACTTGTACTGGCTTGTCGATGCCCTTTCCGGTACTGTGTCTGGAATGCTGACTGGCCGCCCTCAGTGCGGTCCGGCCAACGGTGCCAATGCCAAGGGGGCCTGCCCCTTCTATGTTCTGACAGCAGACTCCCTGCCTCTGAGACTCACACGAAACATAATTCCACGCTCCTTGCATACATGAGCTATGATTGATTTAAAAAGTTTGTTCCTTTACAACCACTTTGAACTAGAGTATAGAATTCAAAGTTAGTAGACTTGGATGCTGCCCTGGAGGAGATTGCAGTCTGGTGTTTTCTGAACATTTAAAGATAAAGTGACTCCTCCTGAAGGAATGTTTTCCTTAGCATTTTTCAGTGAAGAAGACAAACTCTATTAACAACCTGAAGTTCCACCTACTGACAAATCTCCGTGCCAGTTGTTTTCCAGTTCAAACATCGGGGGAGAGGTAGGATAGGGTGAGGCGTCAAAACTGCGCACCTACAGGTCGTACTCACCGACCCTCCCGACTCGCTAAGAGGGGCCTGTGGCTCTGCTGTGGGAGACGGCACTGGGCTACTATGTCTTTTCAATCTCCCTTCATTTGAAACAGTGCCCCCGACAATTTTAGTTTTTCTTACATTGGTGTTTCATTGTGAAGTCACAAAACACTGACCTTTTTAGAATAAATGCAATTCGGTTAAATATCATTTGTGTTAAGTGTGTATCTCATAGATACATGAAAAAATATGTAAAATATACTCACACGTATGGAAAAACATACATACAGAATATACCCGCAAACAGATACTTGTGTGATCGTAGGCTGTATCGAGAGGGACACACAAGAACAGACTGGTTTGCTCAAGTGGGGCACAAGGACCGGAATGAGATTTATTTCTCACTGTATTCCTTTCTATACATTTTAACTCTTACTTCATTCTCTATTATCTATGCCATATTAATTAGTAACTATAAACAAAATTATCATAAAATATTTCTATAATAGAAACATATTGAAAAAGTCCAGTTATTCTGATAAAATTCCAATTCGACAAAAGGAATCTGGACAGTAATATTGAGGCTGAGCTTATAAGACTTATGCTGGCAGGGGAGATGGACTGAGAAGGAGCCAACTGCTCCCTCACGAAGAGCACAGAGCTGGTGAGAATGCGGAGGCAACGCTTCCCTGGTCAAGGTCAGAGTTCTCCTCCCAGAAACAGGGAGGGGAGAGAAGGGAGCTCGCAGGGCTGCTGATGCGATTACCCCACACCCCCACTCCCGACCCGACGTCTGCTGCCGCTGCTTGCTGAGCGCAGAGGGCATTTCGCAGCTGGGGGGTCGGCCCGGGCAGAATGGGCTGGAATGGGCTCCTCCTTCATGTTCCCTCTGCCTTTTTAGGCCTTTTGGGTAAGATTATTACAGGGTGAGTACCTCTAAAAGTAAGCACCACTTTTCAAAATACAGTTTTTCAGCCTAAAATGTACTTACCTTCTGAACGCTTTCATCCACAAGTCCACCGAGGATGTAAACTTTGTTTAGATCAACATCTTCAAGAGCTAACGAAGAAACGAAGGCCAGTGAGGTCAGATCTGTTTTACAATTTCTAAATCCAAGGAGAGTAGAAGGAAAGAATGATAAAAGAAATCTGGTGAAACGGAAAAGGTAGAGTATTTGCTAATTCTCTGAAAAGACCAATTAAATAGACAAACCTGTGGCATATCTGATCAAGAAAAAAAGGCAGAAGACTCCAATCAACATTAGGATTCAGAAAGGAGACAAAATCAAAGTTAGAGAGGAATGTGAAATAATTAGAAGAGAATATGAAGATCAACGTAATATCAATGAATTTGAAAATTATGTGAAACAGATGATTTTCTGGAGAAAAATATATAACATTGGTCCAAGAAGGATCAGTGGCGGGAGCTGACCAGGGCCAGCGGCTGGGTGCAGCGAGCTCCGCGGCCCTGCGCAGCAAGGCACGTACCGTGTTCCGAGTCCGGAGTCAGGTACACGAGGGCCTCCAGGGGGAATAAACTAAAGCAGTCTTCTTCTGTCATGTCTAGCTGAAAAATACAAATAATCCAACGCACTGTGAACTAGGTTGAGACACAGCCACACCAGTTACCAGACATCTAGGACCTGTCAGGCTGGGCTCTGGCTGCGTCTAGGGGCTACGGGGCTGAACCTGTTCTCAGAAAGTGCTCGGCGGGGGAGGGGAGGTGCAAAGGCGCAGACATTCAACCCCACCAAATGAGAGGGGAAGTAACAGAGGCCCTAACAGGCGCAGGGGGCATACACACCAGGACTACAGAAGAGGCGGGGCAACCAGAGACAGCCGTCTACGAAGGCAACGCTGGAACTGGGGTTCTGATGGGGTGAGACTGACACGTACAAAAGAGAGGAGCACTGAGAGTGGAGGGAGTCTGCCACGAAAGGCATGAACACAGCAGAGCAAGGGGCCGTGTGACCCTGCGAGTGGGCCTGCTGGTTCACGGTCAGGGACCCTCAAACATGGAGGGGGGGAGGCTGGAAATGGCCGCACTGCAGCACGGGCTGTGTGACGGCGACAGCTACCACGACTGACTTCGCAGCCCTGCACAGCGCGTCTTCGCAATCACCGCCTTAGCGGTCCTACCTCGGGAAGGCCACATTGCCCCCTGTCGGCGACATGATGCAAACACACAAGGGCGTTTTCAGTGGCATGTCTTCGGAACTGATCTGGATTCCTGTCTGTATTTCAATCACTACACTTATGAGACCCGAGGGGAAGAGTTGAAAACTAACTTGGTATTCTCTAAAATTCACTCTCAATCCATATGACTTCCATAAGGATCCTTTCTATTCCTCTGAAACTCATGTTCATAATTCTGTATTATCAAGAACAAGAAAGGAGTCACGGCGTTTCCCCAAAACATTCCTGCCGCCTACAGTCGAGGAAACAAAATACAGTCCTAGGTACTTTGCCCATGTGGTGAAAAGAAGAAAAAAATTAAATATAAGAACTAATAGCCCTGGCTGGTGTAGCTCAGTGGATTGAGCACGGGCCTGTGAAGGAAAGGGTCGCTGGTTCGATTCCCAGTCAGGGCACATGCCTGGGTTGCAGGCCAGGTCCCTAGTAAGGGACACATGATAGGCAACCACACAGTGATGTTTCTCTCCCTCTCTTTCTCCTTCCTTTCCCCTCTCTCTAAAAATAAATAAATAAAATATTTTAAAAAAAAGGACTAATAAACAGGTCTTAGTTCTTTTAGACTGTAATAATGAAAACACATAATTTATTTATATATGTATAAAACATCAACATTGAATATGTAAAAAAAAAAAAAAAACACCCCACAACCTACTTTCTAGACGACAAGTCAAACACTGTGAAAGCGAGCCTTACCAGGTAACTAGAAAACCCGTCGTTCACCCTCACGCACTCTGCGTACAGGGGGCTGTCTGTCGCGAACCCCGTGAGGCAGATCCAGAAGGGCCTGGCGGCTTTCTTGTTCGAACCGTACAGCCTCCGGATCTGCCCAGCCAGTCTGCTCAGCTCCTTCAAAGAAACAAGGACAACTCAGGGTGCAAACGTGCCCTCTTTCTAAACTCGCTGTCGACAAACGGTCCCTCAGCAAGTTCACTGAGTGCGACTCTGGCAAGCCTCACGAGCTGGAAGGACCCCCTCTGCTCCTGGAGCCAGTGTGGGAGTGGGTGTTCCGCCCCCTGGCGTCGCACCTTAGGGGTGAGAGCTGAGGTCTGACATTAGCCCAGAATCAGTGACCTACGGGAAAAACTGAGAATTCTCCCTCCTTTAGGACCTGCCGTTATATATCTAACATGATATCTGAAACTGTTCTTTAAGCTTTTATCTAAAGTCTTACCATGTGATGTTTACAATTAAAAAGAAGTTAGAATATTATACATGTTTATATTCCATCAACTACGGTCGGCACCTTCCCCCTGACTCCAGGAGATGCAGTAGGACTGGAGTTTCAGCTTTCCTTCCTGATTCAGAGACCTCCCATCTGGACTGATGTGGTTCAGTGGAGGAAAAAAGGCTCTGAGTTTGATTTAATCTGATATCTCAACAGAGACGACAGAAAATCCTTGGCTGCTCTTGTCAGAGGGCTACAATTAGGGGTCCCGTGCAGAACCGCGGATCCTCGGTTTTCCTAATTTCTCCGAGAAACAGGCGAGCCCTAGCAGGACCACGGGAGTGCTGGAAGATAGAAAGGTCTGTTTTGTGGTGTACGGGCTAAAACGAAGGCCCGATTCCGTGTGCTGCCTTGACATCTGGTGAAACTGGGGGGGCCTTGAATGGCCTAACCGCAAGCTCCTCTCCCAGTTCTCCCACAGACAAGGTCCCCTCACTAAGCAATCCGTTCTACCTAAGGGACTGGGTATAGTTCCTGATTATCCCTGAGCAGTGTGTTTTAATTCCCTGCCAGCCCACAGAATTATGCTAACATTCCAGTCACAGTTTCCTGCACAAACCAGGGGGCACCACCTGCTCTTGACACGCTCGAGCTTGCTCCCACAGTCCCTGGTTATTCATTCTGTTCCCAAATGTGGCCGTGCAGGCCATGCAGTGTCTGTCACCTTCCCCAGGGCTGAGTACACGTGACTATAAGCTACTCTCCACTTTATCTGTTCAGAGTTGCGTGCCAAGTGCTCAGCATCCCCGAACCCGACCGCTAAAACACATGCCTCGCAGGAATCTCCCACAGCGCGCAACCGGGCAAATCCCTCTCCCCACAGAGGGCCAGAGACTTTGTCTCTGGAGAACTGAAGTGAAAGGCTCCAGTTAGACTGGGCACACCATGAACACAGAGGCAAAGGGTTGCTCTCAAAACAGAAGGTTAGGTAAAAATCTGTCAACTAAACCAAAGGATGTCTCTTCTCTCGCTGATTCTTTTCAACAGCCACCTGGGAACTTGGCCACGTGCAGGAAACCAAACGCTTGCTGGTTTTACCAGAGTCACAGAAGCTCTCTGCGACAGCTGCTCCCCTCTGGACTTCCCCTGTGTGAGCAGGAATTTGGAGCGTGGTGGGTGTTCTACCTTCTTAGACATGTGGTGGGTCATACTCAGATCGATGCAGAGTCTTGGTCCTGAGTGTTTGGCTTCCGAAAGTTTCTCCTTGGTTAAGAATCTCAGAAAACGTTTGCTGTGCTGGGGGCAGAGGCCTAGAATAGAAACATCAGAAAAAAAAAACGTAAGTGAGAAAACAGAGGAATAACATTCAGTAAGAAACACCTCTTCCCAGCCAGGTGAGTACCACGCGCACAGGAACGGAAGCTAGAAACTTGAAACTGGTGCGAGGGGTGCATTCACCAGTCAGTTTAGGGACCGCAGAGGGGCGGTGGCCGTGGGCTCTGGGTCTAAATCGCAGGTCAGCGTGCTCATATCATATTATCATATTATATGTATGTATCATATTATTTCATTTCTCTGAGCCTCAGTTGCTTCACCTACAAAACGGGGGTAGTACAATACTTAGCCCTGAATAAATGTTAGCTGTCTGTTGGTATCGGTCTTTCTACATCTGAGCTTATAAACAACACATGCGTACACTAGATAGTTTATATGTCAAAGTGAGACTTCAATTTTTTTTGATACTTTGATTTCCAACAAAATAGGACACTAGGCCTCACCTCCCAGGTGTTTGTGTTTACACAAAAACAATATTCCTCTTCCCCTAGGTACCTGCAGATACCAGTTAGCTAGGAAATAAATGTAATTACACCAGTAACCTGATTCACTGTCACCTGAATTTTCTGCACGGTTGGCCTTTCGTCTTTCTTTCTCTTGTTTTCTTTTGCTCTTCCTCGCGGCAACTGTCTTTTCCCAGTGTCTCTGTTTTCTTTGGACATTTTTCTTAGGTTATCCAGAAAACAAAATTGTTTGAGAACTTTATGAGCACCGAAAAGGAAAACAAGCATTAGGAACAGTTACTTATTTTTTTAAAAAAGTTAGATATAAAGTTAGGAGGGAAAACGGACATTAGACTTTTCGACAAAAATAAACTAGACTGGGTTTAGAGGAGTTTAAATTTAAATTTCCTGACCCTTCTGAGGTGCATCAAAAATTGTTCTTGAACTTTACTTACCTTTCTTACGACACAAGTGAGATGGAGGGCCTAAACCACTTGGTACATAAGAAATTCAACCCTTGGAACACACCAAACTCATTCCCAGTCTTTCTGTTACCAGGATCTGCCCTCAGGAGAGGGCCCTCTGGGTCATCCCGTCCTCTCGAAGCCCGGGGCCGCCCCCTGCACTCACCGAGCACCACCCGGCACCGTCCGTGGGCTGGGTCTCTTTCTCCTCATGCTCACATTCCACGTCAATCTGCAGAAGCTGGAAGCCCTCGGAGACGCCATCCTCGCCCGTGTCCTCGAGGATGACCTGTCGCTCCTGCAGCACGTGTGACTCTGTTTTCTGAGCACTCCCTTCCCATCTCCAGTCCATGGGCTCCGTCTTCTTTCCTTCTCACCCAGGTCAGGAAAAGGCACAGTGACGTGGGACGTTACGTTATTTCACTCACACAGGTATTCTCCGGTATCCTGGTGACAAAGAGGGCTACTATGTTACTGAAGAAGTGTGTCAATACTAACAGAGGCTTATTGAAAAGCATGTGTGTCTTCCAGAGAAATGAGTCAGCACGGAGACATTTCAGCAGTGAGGGAGCCAAACCCACTTCTCAGAAGACAAGCACAATTCCTGACCCCTCCAAGGACCCCACGGTTGATTCACTGCTGCAGGGGCACAGAAACCCACGTTATTTATGGTGTTCTTTGAAATCCATTCACGTGTTGAGGGCGGGACAGAAACGGCAAAAGCCACCTCCCTTATATTTCGGTTTATTTTCAAACTGAATATACACTGAGCACCTACCACAGGCTAAGTCCTCTACTAGAAACACCCCTGGGGGACGACGAGTGAGGCAAAAACAATGGCAAAGAGGGGCCCCAAACCAACCAAGAATTCTCCTAGGCTGCTGGTGATGTAGCAAAATTGGTGTTTCCAATCTATCTATTCCCTGCTCCAACTCAGGTAAGTATCCCGGCAGCGGAAAGCCACTGTCCCCAGTGAGACCCTGTGATAGCCCTCAGAACTGCTGCAGCGGGAAAATACAGAGAGCCACCGTCAGAGCACACTTAACGAACATCACGGTTTCAAAGTGGTACTCGAACTCCCCGAGAGAGACATGAGCAAAAAATCGCTCCAGCCTACAGTTGTCACAAAGAGTCGCACGACCACTGCTGTTGGCTGCTGCTCTGGGTCCAGCGTGCTACCTCCAGTTAGAAAAGTAAATCTACACAACATCACCCACATGGTCAAAGATCTATTTATGATGAAAAGTAATGAGCCTCATTCTGACCCCTCCCACCTCCAGTGGCAACCCTGGAAACCAGGCTTTTTTAACTCTGGTGATTAGGCCCTTAATCTGAAATCA
>PVKM010022533.1:0-21769 GCA_004027735.1 Carollia perspicillata
GACCGGAACAGAAGGAAATTTAGAAGATTCACAAACATGTGGAAACTAAACAACACAGTCCTAGACAACAAGTGGGTCAAAGAAGAAATCACAAGGGAAATTAGAAAATACTTTGAGATGAATTAAAACAAAAACACACACTACTAAAACCACTGGGCTGAAGTGAAAGCAGGGCTCAGATGGAAATTTGGAGCATAAATGACTACATTAAAAAAGATTTCATGGAGACAACTGTACTTGAACAACAATAAAAAAAAGAGAGAGGGAGAAAATGAAAAAAGAAAAGATAAAGAATAACATTTTTAAGGAAAAACAAAAAACCGCAAAGCAAAAACCTATACTTCTACCTCAATGAACTCGAAATAAAGGTCAAACTAAACCCAAAGCAAGAATGAAAGAAATAATAGAGATTAGAGTGGAGATAAATAAAATGGAGAATCATAAAAAAAATGTCGAGCCCTGGCTGGTATAGCTCAATGGATTGTGTGCCAGCCTGCAAACCAAGGGGTTGGCCAGTTCAATTCCCAGTCAGGGCACATGCCTGGGTTGTGGGCCAGGTCTCTGGTTGGGGGTGTGTGAAAGGCAACTGATCAATATATCTTACACATTGTTGTTTCTCTCCCTCCCTTCTTCTCTCTCTAAAAGTAAATAAGTAAAATCTTTAAAAAATAAAAAAAAGTTGATGTTTTGAAAAGATCAACAATATTTATGTACCTTTAGTTAGACCTCATGCTCACTCCTCAACTTCAAATAATCTTACTTTTGTTCCTGCCTCTCCACTGAGCCTGCACTTGTCCAATCCAAGAGCCACTGCTATTCTCAACTTACTTGAATTCTTAACAGCTCTTGACATATTAGAGCACTACCTTATTTGGCTCTTTTGCCACCCTCCTGGTTTTTTTTTCCCCAGTGTCCACTCTTTTTCCATCTCCTTTGCTGGATTGTCTTCTTAGCTTTCTCTCTAACGTTGGACCTCAGGACCCTGTATAGGCTATCAACAGACTCTTCTTATGTGACCACATCCCATGGCTTTTAATAGCATTTGTAGGCCAATGAACTCCCAAACCTGATCTCCAGCCAGGCCAGGGGCCTGAACTCTAGAGTTAAATCCCAACTGCTTTTTGGTCACATCTATGTTGGCATTTCACACTTCACACACAGTGTCAAGGGCACCACTGTTTTTCCGGTGGTATCATGTATCCAACTGCTCAAGTTGAAATTCTAGGACGTTACTCTTCCAAATTCAATCAGTAATCAAGTGCTGTCATTGTCACCTCTAAAACATATCCCGAATGTGTCCACTTCCACATTATTTCCACTATTGCCATCCTAAGTCAAGCTACCACGATCCTGTACATTCATTACTGTGATAGTCTTCTGTCTTAGTTTTAGCATATTGGCTCTCTCAAGCACCATTTTATCCACTAATTGGAGAAGCTGGAAACCTAAAAACATGTCCCCAGAGACCCTTATATATAGATAGAGTTCTGGGTTGGAAATAGACAGTGCCCATTCAATTCACTAGCACAAAGTTTCTAAAGAGAAGCAGAACAGAGACAATCTCCCTGTTGGTGTTGCTGTTGGGACACAAAGTCACAGAGTGCAAGTGCTTGAAGTTCTAACGGTTGGACTGAGCATTCCAGTGTCTGGCCAGCTTCTTGGATCGGGTAGCAGTGTCAGTGGTGGCAGGCTTCTTGAACTCTGAATTGCTATTACTATGGGTGTCCTTCAACCCCACAGTCCAGTGGCAGTCCCCCTACCACTACTGTAGTCCTTCCCATTGATTTTTGCCAACACCTCACTCATTTCAAATCTCTTTCTGATACCTAAAGTGGTTTCTGGCTTGGCACTCAACACTGATATACTTAACTGTTTTTCCTGCATCTACTCTTGACTGCCTATAAACCATTCTCCATACAACAGATAATCCCCTTTAATGTAAATCACATTATGACATATTCTCTTTAAAATTCTGCAGTGGCTTCCCACCACACTTAGAACACAACTCAAACTTTATCACGGTCCATCCCTAACTATCTGGCTCTGCCCACTTCTCTGACGGCAGCTAGCCACTGGCCTTCTCTTGATGATGAAATAAGCCAAGCTGTGACCTAGATCTATGCTATATGCTGTTCCATCTTTGTAGAATGCTCTTCCTTCTAGTTCCTTACATTTTCATGTCATTCAGATTAGATGTTACCTTCTTGGCAACTCCCTGTAAAAAGTCACTTTCTCATATTTCCTCTGCATAGGCATCTTTCTGGTATCTAGTTGTTGTTGTTCACTATTGACTGCATTCTCCAAGAATGCATGTACTATGGGCGCAGGGAGGGACTATGTTCCCTTATAGCAGACCCAGGGCACATTATAGATGCTTAGTCAATATTTGAATGAACAACTTGTGTTAAATCTGTAAGGAGGGTGAATTCTACTTCTATTAGAGTTACTCCAAGGTGTTAGCAAAAACTACAAATTATTCTTAAATTAGGCTGGATAGCATTTTACCATTTGGGCATGAGTGGTGGGATAATAAATTGTTTTGGCATATAGTAATTCAACTTTATGCTCTGATGGAAAATTTAAAAGCCTGAAAACAATCTCTTTTTAATATTTCAGCTGGAAAGATTGGCTATCCAAAATTATCATTAAAAAAAATGACTTAGGGGATAAAGGGGAAGAGGAATATTAGTGGATGGATTTCACCCAGTATTATTGCCATCCTCCAAACTACTCTGACTTAAAATATCATGCCATTGCCTTTTATTTTAAATATTTTATTTATTTTTAGAGAGAGGGGAAGGGATGGAGAAAAGGAGAGAAACACTGATGTATTGCTTCTTGCACATGTCCAGACCCAGGGTCGAACCTGCAACCCAGGCACACGCAACCTTTCACTTTGCAGAATGACACTCAACCAACTGAGAGCCACATTGGTTAGGGCTCATGGTATTGCCTTTTAAGGGCAAATGAACTATAATTAAGTTTTCTGAGATATTTATTTATTTATTTAATTTATAGAGAGGGGAAGGGAGGGAGAAAGGGGAGAAAGAGGGAAACATCAAAACATTGATTGGTTGCTTTTCACACACATACTTATTTCTCTCTCTCTTTCTTTTAAATCGTGGGTCTTTTGGTAAAGACAGGAAGACCTACTAGACAAATTCAAAAAGAGCTGTAAGCACTCTTATTTTTCTCTTAATGCTGTGTTAGCTCCATCTGCTAAATCTGGTGACCTCGCACTTGATAAAACCGCTAGAGAAACACCACCACCTGCTGGGCAAATGCTGCTGTGCACCTGTTTTGGCAGGAGAGTAGCAGCCCTCAACCTTTCCTTGTGCAACTCTTAAACTAAACATCAGTTAAGCTTAGCAACTAAGACCAACCTTCCAAAAAGCCAAACATCAGGCTCTGCTACTGCAGAATTTCTAATAAGATTAGAGAGGCCCCTTGTCTGAGTCTTCTAAGAACAAATTAGTTTTGACCCAAGACTGGAAATCAGTGCCAGTGTGGCAAAGAGCACAGCTGAGGTAGATCTGGATTAACAAGCAGAAATGGAAAGAGCCACAACTTCAAGAGTCCTTTGTCCCCTGTATGCTCTGAAAACAGGATGCTAAGAAAATTTAGTGCCTTTATTCTCTATTTGGAAATTCTAGGTGAGATTTTTCCCTCCTACTTGTACTAAAGACCATGAATTTGTCTGGATTTATCTCCTAGCTCACTACCCACTTTCTAGTTGTTTTTCTTCCTTCATGACCAATGTCCTTTACAACTCAAGGATCTTCCTAAGATCCTTTCCTATCACACTGTGAATGAGTTTCTTAGGATCTAAGAAATAGGTCCCCCAGCCTTCCCCCTTCCTTTCACAGCCCTCTTTGACAAACTGAATTTGATATTGCAACTTTCTCTTAATTCTTTAATCTATTTGTCCTCAATTAAGCAATATAAACTAGTTTTTCTGTTACTCTTTATTATGGACAGTAAATACCTGTTGCTGTAGGCTGAATGTTTGTGTACCCCATAAATGCATATATTGAAATCTAACCCTCAAGGTGATACATTCAGCATTTGAAGACCATGTATATTCTGCTGCTCTGGAGTGAAATGCTCTTAAGATTATCAGTTAAAACCATTCAGTCTAGTGTGTCATTTAAGGCTTGTTGATTTTCTGTCAGGAAGTTCTACCCATTGAAGTCAAAGGGGTGTTAAAATCTTCACCTATGAGTGTATTCCTGTCAGTCTCTCCCTTTATCCCCATCAAGATCTGCTTCACATTTTTAGGTGCTCCTGTGTTGGGTGCATAAATGTTTACTAGGATTGTATCCTCTTGTTGGATTGTTCCCTTTATCATTATGTAGTGTCCTTTGTCTCTTACTACAGCCTTGGTTTTAAAGTCTGTCAGATATAAGTATTGCTACTCCAGGGTTTTTTTCCCTTCCATTTGCATGAAATATCTTTTTCCATCCCTTTACAGTACTTTTAGTCTGTGTGTATCTTTTGATCTGAGGTGGGTCTCTAGGAGACAGCGAATACATGGGTCTTGTTTTCTTATCCATTCAGCTACCCTATGTCTTTTGGGTGGAGCATTTAAGCTATTTACATTTAAGAAGATACTGATAGATGCATATTTAGTGCCATTTTGTTACACTATTTTCCTCTGTTTTTCTTCTTCTAAAAGCAAGCCCTTTAACACTCGTTGCATTAGTAGTTTAGTGCTAACGAACTTGTTTAGTCTTTTCTTGTCTGGGAAGCTCCTTATTTCTCCTTCTATTTTAAATGATAGCCTTCCTGGGTAAAATAGACTTAGTTGTAGGTCCTTGATTTTCATCATCTTAAATTTCATGTTTCTCCCTCTGGCCTGAAATGGTTTTGTTGAGAAATCAAATGACAATCTAATTGGTGCTCCCCTGTAGGTAACTACCTGCTTTTCTCTTGTGGCTTTTAGGATTCTCTCCTTATCTTTAGGCCTTGCCATTTTAATTACGATGTGTCTTGGTGTAGGTCTCTTTGGGGCCAACTTTTTTGGGACTCTAAGCTTCCTGGACTTTTGTGTGTTTTTCCTTCACCAGACTAGGGAAGTAGATCTACAAGACTCTGGCACACACACACCTAAGTCAAACCCTGTTTGTGACTGGCTCTGGGCAGCCTGTTTGGAGCTATCTGCGATCCACAGCATGTGGCTCCCTCTGATGAGCCTGTGTGTACAGAAAGAACCAGACCGCCCACCAAGGCTGGCTTTTATCAAGAACCAGGCTGGGGAAAGGGTCAGCTGATGTCTCCAAGCTCCCAGTGAACCACCTCTGCCTGCAGGCTGTTGAGCTAATTAGTGAATTCCTTCCAGCTGTACTCCTCAGCAGCAGGGCTTAAGCCCGCAGAATAATTCCTGTGGGCAGGGCTACTGCTTTCCCTCAGGCTGATGCCTTGAGGGAGGAGTGCTCTGCCTGAGAAAGATGGCTCCTGCAGTATGGGGAATGGCTCCACACAGGAATCCTGATAGCTGTTCCTTCAGTTCTCTCCCCAGAGCCACCTGCCCCAGACTCTCCTCACACATCTCTAGTCCACTCTGCCCTCTGTGTTGGAGCCCACAGTTAAGTGGCTGCAAACAACACTTGGTGGTGTGTTGGCCCTTTAAGAGGGTCTCTGCATCTCCAGCCATCTCTCCCTGGTGGACAGACACTCTACTGCTTTTCACAGCCCTGTATTTCTTAGGTTCCTTTTCTGGCTCTGGTGCTGTAGGCTGGGGAGCCCAGTTTGGAATTTTGACCCCACACTTCTCAGGGAGTATCCCCCAGCCACTGAAATACCCCTCCAGCACTTCAGATATCATCTGTGGGAGCCAAGCCAGCCCTCTCCCATCTCCTGTGCACTCCCTACCAGTCTCCTTATGGTGATATGGCTTCTGTCCCTCTGTGGTTATAAGGCTTCTCAACAGCTAGTGGTCAGTTGGTTATTTGGCATTTTTTCCTATAATTTAGTTATAATTTGTTTGGTCTTGGAGGTTAGTGTAGTTTCCACTTACTCCTCTGCCATTTGGGTCCTCTCCATCAAAGTGATACACTCAGAAGTAGGACCTTTGGAGAACCTTGGCAGAACCCTCATGAATGGGATTAGTGCCTTTATAAAAGAAGCCCAAGAAAGCTCCTTTGTCCCTTCCACCATGTGAGGTTACAAAGAGAAAACTTGTCTTATGAGGAAATAGGCTCCCATCAGACATTGCATTTACCAACAACATGATTTGACTTGCCAGCCTTCAAAACTGTAAGAAATAAAATTGTTGTTCATGAGCCACCCAGTCTCTGGTATTTTGCTACAGCAGCCTGAATCCATCTCTCCAACTCAAGTCTCCATTCCATAGATACAGAATCCCCTCCTTTCCCTTAAATTCCTTTCTAACCCAGACCCTGAGGCATAATTTTCTCATTTCTTCTTTAATTTCCAGTTATTCCTTTAGCATAATTAAAATACTTTTCTGTCATCTTCCCATGAGCCTTTCCAGAAATTGTATGAAATTCAAACTTTTATTACTATTTGTGGTTTTACCATCATTTACAACTCACTCCCATTTCTAAGATTTACTTACTGTATTTTGCCATGTATAATGCACACTCTTTAGCCCAAATTTTTGAGGGAAAAATAAGGATGCACATTATGCATAAGTAATACTAATTCCATCTCTATGTTTTTAATTTATGTTTATGCATTAAAAGTACAACTCCTTTAAAATTCCTTTACAATACAAAACTAAGTATCCAAATATAAGTAAATAAAAATTGAATTAAAAAATTAAAGCAAAAAAGAAAGTTTGGGCCAAAAACATGAGTGTGTATTATTCACAGAAATGCATTGTACATGGCAAAATACAGTATATTAATTTCCCTTATACTACTCTTCTATATGTCCATACCCCTTTGATTAATTAGCTACTAGAAGTTGAAAGTTATCAACATAAAATCCTTTATATTCTCTCTCCTTTTATATTTGCAAAGCTACTTCCTTTTCCTTATTCAAAGTGTTCCCAAAATTACTCCTCCAGGATTCATTAGTTTTTCTTATTTAGGAGAATAATTGCCTCTTGCATTCTTCAAGAATTATCCTATAAACCTCAAATATGAGTCCCAAAAATCCAAGAAGCTGTACTCATAACCTACATGCTGACTATCTAAATGAAATAATAAACAATGAGGTTAGTTAGCCATGTATGTATACATAAACCAAATAATCATCAATGATTTTCCAATGGCATTCCATTAACACAGACACAATTAAGACAAAAACTAACATAAAATTTTTATTTTTCTCAATATCTACAGCTTCTTTTTTCATTTTAATTTAATTTTGTTTTATTTAAGATTTTATTTATTTATTTTTAGAGAGGGGAAGGAAGAAAGAGAGGGAGAGAAACATCAATGTGTGGTTGTCTCCCACGTGGCCCCCACTGGGACCTGGCCCCACAACCCAGGCATGTGCCCTGACTGGGAATTGAACCTGCGACCCTTTGGTTCACAGCCCGAGCTCAATCCACTGAGCTATGCCAGCCAGGTTTACAGCTTCTTTTGATTACAGCAGTAAGAGGTGTAGTTCAAAGACCTACATAAAACTGAGTAAAGAAGAAATTTTTTTTATTAATCACAACATGAAATTAACATGACGTCCCGTTAGAATTGAAATAGGATAAATGATGCTTTTATAAAATGTATATTTCTCACATCCATTTCAAGGAAAATAGTACATAGTAGGGCTCTTCTAGGTCTTATAAACTAATTTCAGTCAACTTTTAAAAAAAATAGTAAACAGCATTAACATATATTCTCAAACTCTGCTAAGGAGGAGTTAGAAAGGCAACTATGACATCTATAACAATGGGCAGGTTTAGAACTGTTTTGTTAAGAATATTAAGATGTTAAGAACCATGTTCCTATTTTACCTGTTACATCAGTGCACCTTTTTCACTGATAAGGCATTTGAGAATGCAACAATGATTTGCACATTTTTTAAGTAACAGATGTTTGATCGAGATGCAAATAAGCTTCCTTTCCCAATTTTGTCTTTTCTGGAGCAGAAATAAAAAACTTTGTCTTTTGTATGTAGGCAGCTAATATTTTGAAATTCAGCTGCTGTAATCTTTTAACTCATAATTAAAAGAGGGCTGAATTATTAGGAATAAGTCTTTGAAATACTTCCAGTTTTTAAAATACCAAGGCTTCTGAATAAGTTCTCAAACCTGTCTTTCTATTTTAGTACATTACTTGATAAACACACTGGATCTGTATTACAGTAATTTCTTCTCTCAACTACATTTTGCCCTCAATAAGGGCGAGAGTTATAATTTCAAACAATTTCTACATATAAAGCATCTTTAAATTAGTTTCCTTTTCACTGAACTGAGATTTCTCCCTTCACTTCTGTGCCTGTGAAAGGTAATCTGAACACACACATGTATATTTGCATACATAAAAGTAAGTTCCTTTTACCACCAGGATAATAAAACTATACTACATGGACAACTCTGTGAAGGCAGTCCAGACTTCCTTAGAAGTCCTCCTCTAGCATGAGGAAGGCAGGTGTAGTTCACTGAAGGATGTGATGAGGCTGTAGTAAGTCTTTTCGTCATCTGTTAGTCCTGCATTGCCAGGCCTTACCACCACAGCTACATGTACATCTGCTTTCTCAGCAGCACTGGCCTCTGTGAAAGACCAAAAATAAATGTCAGAAATGTCCAAATATGATCTGTTGATTGTTTCAAAGTAATCAGATGTGGGAATGTAAGAAACAAGTTTGGCCCTGATTGGATCACTGCTGAAGCTAGAAGATGGGCACATGGACATTGACTATATGTCTCCCTTAAGTAATTTTTAATTTTTCTGTAATAAAAAAATTTTATAATTGTACTTGACAAACTAGAATGGCAATATATCCAGACTTCTGAGTTTTATTAAGTAGATATGAATGCAGCAGGACAGAATCATGTTCTGTCTACAACTTTTCTCTATTTCCTCCCATTAGTCCTACAGAGAACTGAACTGTTTCCCCCAGAGCAGCCTGTCAGGAAGAACTAAGTACATATGAGACAAATGGAATCCTAGAAACTAATCAGGCCACAATACTTGCTCTCACATCTGGAGCCCAAATGTGTCATAACCCCTGACTAAACTGCCCATCTTCTTTTGCCTCAAATTCCCATTATTTGAAATTCAACTCAAATATCTCATCTTCCAGAAGCACAATTTACGGCATCCTATGTGCTCCTTTAACACCCTGTATTTAGTTCCATCACAACCATGTGAGTTGGCAGTTATTATCTGTTGTCTCTATCCTCCCTCAATAGACTGAGATCAGTGACTGCATGGTAGGTAGAAATAAAAATAGGACTAGTAAAATAAAACTAGGTAAGCTAGATATTGCAGGAAATATCTCTAAAATGCCTTAGGTTACATATCTCTCCAGTTTGTTTCTACCTGAAAGGTAAAGCTAATATATTAATTTAGCACCTACTATGTACCAGGTACTGTTCTAGGAACAGAGAACAAAACAAAGCTCCTGCCTTCATGGAGCTCCCATTCTCATATAAATGTTCAGAACAACCCTGAGGTATTTAGTATTACTATCCCCAATCTACAGACAAGGAAACTGAGAGCTAGCAAGTGGTATAGCTAAGTTTGAAATTGTTACTTTGCCTCTGTGGTCTCCTCTAGAATGAAGGTCAGCAAATTACAGCCTGCCACTTGTTTTTGCAAACATAATTTTATTAGAACAGAGCCACACCCATTCATTTGTGTATCATCTATGGCTGCTTTCACACTATAAGGGCAGAGCTAGAGAGCTGTGACAGAGGCTGTATGCCTGCAAAGCCTAAAGTATGTACTATCTGGCCTTTACGGAGTAAGTTTGCCAATTCCTGCTCTAGAGTACTACCACTCCAAGTGTGGTCCATGGACCAACAGTGAGGGAAATCACCTGCAAGCTTGTTAAAAAAGCAGGATCTCAAGTCCCCAATGTGGAACTACAGCATTAGGATCTGCAGAGGATGAGTTTTGATCAGAAATGTCAAGGAAAAGAAATTAGCAAGAAAGGATACATTCTAAGCAGACATAAAACAGCTGTGCAAATATTGGAAGAATGGGAGCCTGAACACAGGTCAGAAAGTTGGGGCATACTTTGGATAGATAGAATAAAACTGGAAAAGAATCTGAAATACATTCTATGGAATTTAGACTGGTATTAAAAAAAAATCCTTAATTGTTTCTCAACCTTCGAAGAAAGGTCACAGTATCTGAATGGATCAAGGGCAGTGGTGTTGAGAGCGCTCCCACAGAGAAAAGTGGGACAGAGCTATCTCTTCCTCCTACCCACCTCAAGTGTCTATCTTCTGCTCTTCCTGTGAAAGGGATGTCATCCTCCCAGGCAATACAAGTGCTAAACATTCCCTTCACAGGCAAATTCTGCATATGCCATTCATTCCAGCAGAAGAGGCAGCTGCCTCCCACTCCCAGTTCCCAGCCAAGTGCCTCAAGCAAAGCTCTCCTTCTAATGAGCTATCTGGGATCTCCACTAAGCTGAGCCATCATGACCCACATTCCATGACCACATGGGACTTGACACTAGCAAATGACATTCAGTGTCTTACCTAGATCACCATGAAGCAAGTTTTTCCCTAAGCATATATTTGTTCTATTCACATAATATTGGGACACTTAATACTTGACTTTTAAAACCCTGGACCCCTTTCCTTTCCTCCAAAGTGAGAGTCTTTCAGTTCTCTTTTACACTTGGGTATTACTGAGTTGCCCAAAAAAGTTTGTTTGGTTTTTTTCCCCAAAATGGCTCTAGTAGCGCTTAGTTGTCTTTAACTTCATTCAAAACAATTTTGTTCGATTGCATTGTGACAGCTATCATATCAGTGTGCATTTAAATAAAAAAGCTTATTAAAATTGTTGAATTTTTCTGTAGCCATTTTCATAGAATTTTTCTGTAGCCATTTGAAGATGGAAGAAAATACACAACATTTTTCACATAGTGTGCTTTATTATTTCAAGAAAGGTAAAAATGCAACTGAAACTCTAAAAAGGAGGGATTTGTGCAGTGTATGGAGGAGGTGCTGAGACTGATCGAATGTGTCAAAAATGGTTTGTGAAGTTTCCTGCTAGAGATTTCTTGCTGGATGATGCTCCAGATAGGTAGATCAGTTGAAGTTGATAGCAATCAAGTGGAGACATTAATTGAGGATAGTCAACGTAATACCATGTGGGAGATAGCCGACATACTCAAAATATCCAAATCAATAAAGTTATTGGTGAAAGTGAAAAATGTGTTTTATTTGGCAGAAAAAACTAAACAGACATTTTGGCCAATCCAATATTGGGGATATCACTTGGTCTTCCACTTTGCCTTGGCAATAAAAGTATGGGCACCTGGTACCAAAACACAGGTTCAGAGATAACAGATGAGAGTAAGACAGGCAGCCAGCTGCCTAGCCCCATCCCAGCTACAGATGGGCCCAGTTCTGGTCCTATTACAGTGTAGGGAACCGCTTCACATGGCACGGAATTGTAGCTCAGCCTTCACGTGGAAAACCAGTGGGGAGTGACTGGCATGCAGGACCATGCCCACAGAGAGGTTTTCCCGTGGGGAATCAGGCCTGCATTGTACCTAGGCTGCTTTGAGACTTCCTTTGCTAAAACTCCCTCACCCTGAATTGAGGCAGCAAATGCTTGCTGTAACTTCCTAAAGTCTGTGCTAAATCTCCCAAGTATGGAGTGTGACCAGTTCAACCACTTTTCCCCTTGGTCTGCAACATCCTTCTCTTTGAAGTAACTAGCAACATTCTTTTCTTTATTATTTGTAAAAGATAGTCCCCTGCAATAAACCCGTGCACAGTAAATAAGGACTATCCTCCATGTAAGGTACCCAGAAAAGAATAAAGGCCTGTCACAGCAAGGAAAAAACCAAGGTTTTTTCCCCTCCTGAGAAAGAAGCAATGCTGTCCCTTTTCCTCCAGAGGATTCGGCAGTCCGTGTGAATTTCTCATATCTCATCTACAATGTGGTGGACCCCGTGAGCCGGGGTCTGCATAACTACAGGGCATGGGGCTGGCTGAAATCTAAGGACAAGAATAAAACCTCTTTGTGGAGAACTAGGGAGCCAATTTCATTATAAAGCCGACCTAGGGACCATCTCTAGTCTGTAAAAAAGAATAGGAGTAATATCTGTAACTGCAACCTAAGGAAATGGCTTAAGGAAGAAGAAAAGACCCGAAATTACAGATGTACTATGATGGCGACTAGGCAAGAAAATATGGCTAAAAAACAAGACTATGAAGAAACTGTAAGTGGTCTTAGGGTAGGGACTATAATCTTTAATAACCTAAAGGTGGGGGATAGGACAAGGTGCTAGCGATCATATAATGCTCAGGACAGGCCGACTTTGTGGGGAGCTCCAGCCACAAAGCAGATTCCTAATTTTAAGCCTGCAGAAACTTACCATTCAAAAATGCTAAGAAAATTAAATATAGGACAAACCACAGATTTTTATCTCCCAATGCCCCTCCCTTTCATATGAATTAAAGAAAAGCAATTTACAGATTAAACCTAACAAATTCACCAGAACAAGGCCTGTCTCCCTTTCATAAGAAGCAAAAGTATCATTCCTCACAGAAACTGCTGGCACATTCCTAAGTATGTACACAGTAAAGCCACCTCCCTAGCCCACCACTCTAAGCCCCCAAAAACCATTTAAGAAAAAGGGTATATTATAGCTTTGATCCAGTAAAAGGTTTCTACACAGAAATATGACAGGCAAACATTTACAGTTCAAAGTAGAGGCCAGGTGAAATGCTTGCTGTTACAGCTAGTGCTTGCTGGTGGTACATTTAAGCGGCCTGGCTCCTTAGTTACACAATGAACCTGAAGCAGAGCATCTGTGTATCTGTCTTTCACCTTCAGTGCAGCCAGACATGCAAATTTAAAGCTTTCCAGTATGTCGAAAAGGGAGACACCAGTTGATAGATAAAGCCCTTAGACCCTGAGGCTGACCCAAGACAGGACATGGAGGATGGGGGCTGATCCTCACTAAATATTGTCTTCCTAGGTCAAAAATTTCATTCTAGATTCACCAAGGTCTGAAATTTAACCAAGGTATTCATGATTACTGAATGTCTGCTGTATGTCAGATGAAATTAAGCTGTTTTATCCCTCTTTCTCTGAAAAACATAAGTTATTAAAGGCATTAAATGATCCATGCTGGTTAAGATTTTTTTTCAAAACTGCTTAGCAAATTAGTACTTGCTTATTATATACCTACAACTCTTCCCTAACACAATAAACCAAAAGAGCAAGGGTCAGAAGTAGAAAAAATATATTCATACACCTGTGGTAACAGGTGAGACACCTTTGCCAGCAGCCTGGATTGCCTTTGGGCCCCATCTCTGAAAGTTCTAGTGAATGAGGGTGGCTTTAGTTCTGTGACAAGAGACGGAGGGCTGAAGGGAGGAATACTGCCAACAAATGCTGAAGCTGCCTCCGAGGTGCCCAGGAGCCATGTAGAGCCGACTAGGCAAGAGACCACTTCCCGACCTCTGCCTCTTTTCTCCAACACCCTTCCCCAGCCTTCAGCACAGACAGCGTCAGAGCAGCTGCACAATACACAAAGCCCTGTTCTGGGTGTGAAAGGAAGGTGAAACTTACAATCCAAGGCAAGTGGAAGAAATGTAAATATACAGAAGTACCCTCAAATACAAGGGCAATTGTAAACACACCAAGAGCAGGCCCCCCAGGAAATGCACAACTCTAAAAATGAGCATGAAATCAAAAGCAGGGGCCAGGTAGGGAAGTGTAGGAAAGCCTCACCAACTAGGGCTCTCAGGTAAGAATGGCAGAGACCACCCCCCCCAGCACCCCCCACCTCTTCACCTGCTGTTCTGTTTCTTTATTCAATACTGTTTCCCTCTATAATTCTGTGAAGGACTCTTGAATACATGTTTTAAGCCACTCTTGAAATCACTTAAATTGCCAATACAGAACAGCATATATTGTTTAGTGCATCTGGTAATGTACCATATAAAATAAAAAGGGCCATGCTACGTAAAAAAATGCTGTCTTTAAACAGGGGAATCATGAAGGGTTCCCTGAGGGGCTGAGACAGTCCTAGGGAAGGCAGGGGTGAGGCACCTAGTCACCACAAGGCAGTCAGTGTTCAAGGCAGTCAGTGTTCAAGGCAGTCAGTGTTCATCAATCAGAATGACAATGAGGCAAAATCACTCAAACTAGAGTCCTCTTTCTCTTTTTTTGGCTGTGTATATGTGATCTCACTGCTGTTAAATATATTCGCTATAGGTCCACTGTGACTTTATTCCCCTTACCTAGCCAAGCACCTACTGTCATATTCTTGTATGCATGCTCACTCCCACACTGAAGCCCTTAAGTCATCCTTTCTTATTTTTCATTTCATCTGTATGTGTGTGTGTGCATGTACAGAGGGATGGGTAGGGAACCATGAATAAAGAGAAAATTAGAAGAATTAGTCTTCTAATGCCACTTCCCCACACACAACCCCCAAGAACTGGTAAATGGAAAGAGAGGTGAGTTGGCTGGTTCACTGCCTCTTTTGATACAATTTTCATTTTTCAAGGGTCTACTCATACACTTTCTTTAAAGAGGCAATGTGTTTGCAGTGCCAGCCTCAGTTCCCATCCTGGAGCAGGAAGTCAGATTACTCACCTGGAGTGATGTCTGTCAGAAACAAGATGTTGCTGGTTGAGCACCCAATGCTGTCTGCAATCTTTCGATAACTCTCACTCTCCACTTTGTGTCCAATCTTGGTATCAAAGTGACCATCAATAAGCTGAATACAGAAATGGGAAAGACTGACACTATAAGTACACTTGTAACCTGGACCCTTTGTCTCTCATCCCTTGTCTCTGAAATATGTAACAATCAGAGTAATTTCACTCACATATCAGTATACAACTGAAAATCTACTTAACAGATTACTTTGTGAGGGCTACAAAAAGTATATACAAAGCTTTTATAGCAATATACATTTGAAAGGAGAAGACTACCAGTTCAACACATATAAGGTCATTTTATAATCTACTTGTTTTTCTTTCATTAGCATTAATATTTTATCCAAAATCTTTAAAAATACACATGCCCTACTTTCTACCCTTAAAATACTATTTGCACTCAAACTACTTACTAGACTATGACGTTTCACTCCTGAAGAAAAATTCTGAACATTGTCCTTTTGACCCCAGAATGAACAACAGATTTCTCTAACCTGCTTCATTAATAAGCTGTTACTTTACTTTCAACAACCTTTCATTTTCTGATTAAAACATTTTGAAATTCTACCCAAGAGATAATATATACCCTTGCCATCTTAGAAATAATTGGGGCCAAATGTGTCACCTGCTAATTTAACCAACAGTAATTAAAACAAGTCCACATAAGGATCAGCTTTTATAATGTAATCTCTTCAATATTTTCAGAACTTTTTACAAACTAAAAAACAAGCCTAACAACCACTCACAGACAAATTAAGGTAATGTTATGGTTTTTTTTTAACTTATAAAAAGTTAAAATTCGTTTTGTATTTTTTTTCTCTCAAGTTCTGCCTCAGTAACTGGAGAATAAAGTTTTCACTACTGAACTCAGTAGATAATTATCATGTCCTGTCTTCACCTTATTGTCTGTCATACCAGAGAAAGCAGAAAAGGATTACATCTGTATTGGTAACTATTAGTTACCAATAATTTAAATTGTTTTTTTACTGATTGAATTTTTTATTTAGAACTAATATAAAAAGAAAATACTAAAATGAGAATACAATCCCCAAAGCCAAAGTGTTCTCTGTATACAGTAGAAGCTCAATAAATATTTTAAAAAAATAGTGCCCTGGCTGGTGTAGCTCAGTGGATTGAGCATGGGCCTGAGAACCAAAGGATCAGTTTGATTCCCAGTCAGGGCACATGCCTGGGTTGCAGGCCAGTTCCCAGCAGGGGACACACAAGAGGCAACCATACATTGATATTTCTCTCCCTAACCCTTCCCCTCTAAATATAAATAAATAAATTATTTTTAAAAATAGTTGTCTGAGTGAGCTACTGTGTATCACTAAATTCAGTGCACATTGATTGAGTTAGCATTTCTTTTTGAGGCCCTAAATGTATTCTCTTCTTCCAATGACCAGTCTGTCCTCCAGGGGGCATAGAGATGGATGGTGGGACACGGGGCTAACAAGAATTTTTTCATGAATAAGAAATTTAACAGGTGGCCTTCATTGTTTAATATTGTACCCAGTTCTCTTACATAAGAATGCTGGTTCTCCCTGGTCAGGTGGTTCAGTTGGTTGGACTGTCATCCCTTACACCAAAAGGTTGCGGGTTCCATCCCCAGTCAGGGCATACAGTCATACCTAGGTTGCAGGTTTGATCCCCAGTAGGGATGTGTACAGGAGGCAACCAATCCATGTTTCTTTTTCACATTTCTGTCTCTTTCTCTCCCTCCTTCTCTCTCTAAAATCAATAAACATATCCTCGGGTGAGGATTAAAAATAAAATTACATTAAATTAAAAAAAGAATGTTAGGTCTGCTCAAATAAAATCTGTATCTCTCCAAAGTAGTAGAAACAATCAATGCACCTTTACTATGCTGCATTCAAGAACTCTGGCAGGGGGGTTGTTGTTGTTTTGGGATAGTGACATGTATCACTATTTTACACTTTACCTGCTACTTTAAACGACCAAAAGAAAAGCATGCCATTAGCTTCCTTTGGTCTTAAGATTTCCTAATATTGGCAAGATAGATGATTTATAAGCTAGCTCATGTCTTATTAGCTGTATATTATATATCGTTCTCGTACTACCATCATCAAATCACTTTGAGTGGATATTTAAACATGCAGATTCCTGACTCACTACCCCAGCCCTGCCAATTCAGATTTTCTGGGAAGCAGGGCCCAGGGATCTACATTTTAAATGAACTCCCCAGGTGATCCTTATGCACAACAACATGTATGAATCATTGATGCAAAGGTTGGTAAGACAGAACATTTCATCCTTACCTATAATGTATTCCCCAGTTTTTCCAATTCCTCATACAAAGAGCTTAGCATATATAAATGCAATTACCTGAATGCTAATTTAGCTTGTAACTGTAGCATATTCCCTTAACATTCATTATTTTGTGCTTCGATCATGTCAAAGAACAAAGTGATTAGGTAACCTACCTCGAGAATATCTCCCTCCGTAGAATACCCAAATAACAGTTTCTGTGCTTCTATACTCCCTGAAGAATAAACATACACCTTCATTCCAGCCTCTCTCCACTTCCTGACTGCTGGAACTACATCTTCAAAGAACCTGGAGAAAAACAAAGTTAAAATGCAGGAACATGTTATGTAGCCAGATGAAAAACAGTCAAAATAGTTGTCACAAGTTTCTCTATCTGTGCCCAAATGGTCTCCATGAGAAGCAACTCCATAAGACTTCATCTGTAAATCTAGTAAGAGTGCCAATGGACTTCTAGGGTCACAGCAGATCAGAAGCAACAATTTAGGTGGAAAGAAGAATAGTTTTTGACAGCCCCACTAATGATAGTCAAAAGTTATTACAGATAACAAGATGAAATAAGTAATTTGTTTAATCCTCACCCTAGGACATGCTTATTGATTTTAGAGAGCAGGGAAAGTAGGGAGAGAGAAGAAGAGAACACCGATGTGAGAAACACTGACTGGTTGCCTCGTGCATGTGTCCCAACTGGGGACTAAACCCACAACCCAGGCACGTGCCTGACCAGGAATCAGACCTGTGACCTTTAGGTTTACACGATGATGCTCCAATGAACTGAGCCACACTGATCAGGGCCGAAAGTAACTTTTTAAATTCCCAAAGAACTCAAAAAAGCAAACAATACTATTATACTATTACATAATCTTTGATATAATATATGACAAAAGAAGGTTAAATATTGTCCAGTGTGCCTTAAGAAAGCATGGGAATGCTTTTAGAAAGATCTGTACCCAAACAAAAGGAAACATGTTTGGGGCTCAAAGCTATTAATTTCTGATTATCTATAAAATGGAACTGTATTTCCTGAGAACTAAGAAAACCTAAAGTTTTACTACACAGAAAAAAATTAAGTATCAAATCAGGTAAGCAACCTGTACCATCTCACATTCACTAATCAGCAAAGTGTCTGTTTTTCTAATTCCTAACATTGTCTTGTTTACCAATTCTATTCTATTTTATCTAATCTATCCAGTGGTGGAAATATAGAAGATGGATGAAAAGAGAAGCACAAGGAAGTTGGGATGTGGAGCTAGTCATCCTTAAAAGAGTGAAAAATATCAGAGAAACTTTCTACTGTATAAAACAGCTTAATATGTTGCACTAATTAAAGAAAAGAGATTCATTAGTTCAAGACCAGCAAACATAATTGTGAGTTACTTTGCACTTACAGAGAATTTTTCCATGCTGAATATGCAGATTGTTATTGCTCCAAAACAGGGCTTAGAAGTCCAAGATAACTTATTTCAAGTCCCTGGTTTTATAGCCCTGGCTGGTGTATCTCAGTGATTGAGTGCAGGCCTGCTCACCGAACAACTGCAGTTCGATTCCCAATCAGGGCACATGCCTGGGTTGCAGGCCAGTTTCCAGCAGGGGATGCACGAGAGGCAACCGTACATTGATATTTCTCTCCCTCTCTCCTTCCCTTCCCCTCTAAAGATAAATAAATAAAATCTTTAAAAAAAGTCTAAGACAACTTATTTCAAGTCCCTGGTTTTATAATTGAGGAACCAAGACCAAGAGAAGGAAGGGCTAAGTAATTCAAGCACAGTCTCCTGGCTCCACTCTTCTGAATGTTTTACAAAGCAATCTGATATTCCCATATCCCTGGCCTATCCTGACATTCCAATGCATCCTTTAAAAGGTGGAAGCCCCTTGTAAAGTATATAAAGAAATGGTATCTCATTTGCAAAAAACAAAAGAAACACAGGCAGCTAGAAACCGTCTTGGATCTTAGGGTTTACATCAGGCAAAGGTCTAAACCCCTTAATGGCAGTGCCTTATTAAGAATATCTTAGCAACATAGGACTCCTGAGTCTCCTTCAGCAAGAGTGCTCAGGAACTCCACAACCAAGACCAAAGGTCTACAGAAGGTGCTCAAAAGAGCATAAAACAGAGCGGCACTGCTTGTCAGCAGTACCCCCAAAGTGACAGGGTGCAGAAGTATAGTTCTTGCTTCTCTAACAGAACAGAAAACAGGTGGTCTAATGGTCCTGGGAAGCAGCCCAACAGTGTTGTTACTCTTATGCAAAGAATCAAATATAACTTATTTAAAAAGTGACCATTTTCTAGGAAGCCGTTTTCAAACTGGTATTAAAAGTCCTTCAACCATTCCACAAAGACAAACATCAGGTTTGGGAAATTCAGGTGGGTGAAATGTTTTATCCCAGCTTTGAAAACAAAACATTCATTTGTTAGAATAAAAAGAATGTTGATTTTATTTATTTTACTAGTCGAGCAGCACTGGAGAAAGAGGACCAGGAGAAAATGTACTTGGTTTCGAGGCTGGGGAAATGTTCAGAGCCACGTGAGCAGCTACATACTCTGCTTTCACACGCCCCGCTGTGAATGCTGTCCTCCACATGTGGCCCTGCAGCTGTTTCAGCGCCGTGGTCTTTCGGTCCAGAGACATCTGCCAGCACACATTATCTACCACAGCCTGGATCGTCTGTTGCAGGTCATCTGCCCCATTCTCAGATGCAGCAGGGATTGGAACAGCCCCAACCAGGTGGGAGTCCTCTTCAGCCTTCAAGTCATAAACAACATGAAGTTCGTTTCTTTCTTATTTGAAAAAAAAAAGCACTTAAAATGATACCTGACAACCAAGCTGACCAACTTTCTCTATGTATCTTTAGCACCAAGCACTGTTACAAATTAAAAGTATTTTACATTTTGTGGCTAATCTGAATGATTCCTAAAAGAAACTGGATTATAATTAATAATTTACATTTACCTTTCCTATATTGCTAAAGCTGAAATTTAAACCAAGAGGCATGTATGTGAGAAGAGGCAGCACATGATAAAATGACACAATAAAACCTGGTTTATTGATTCACTTACTATGATCAACAAACCATGACCTCAATTAAATCTGATAATTTTCTCTGCACTATAACTGAGGGAAAAAAACAAGGAAAACCTTTAAAATTAGTTCATGCCTGGAGTTCAATTAAAAGAAGCTACTGAAGTAATGTCTGAGGCTGGTCCACAGTCTCCTACAATCCACATCTTGCAAAAACTCTTAACAGCTACTTGGAACATTGACAATGTGACAACGCCTATGTCTAACATCTGAAGATTCAATGACTCATATCCTACAATGCGGGAATATGTATGCGTGTTTCAACAAGAATTGAGATGACAAAAAAGGCATAGGAGGGGAGTGTTTCAGACTAACCATAAATTATTTAGAAAATCCAACAAACAGAAATACCTCAATGCCCCAAAGGATATGACTATATTTCCAATCCTAACTCCTAACATTAAAAAATTCAGAGTGTTCCTCATTGTCCAAATGGAAAATTAACTAGAAAAAAACTGCCAGAGAGTTAGTTAGCTCTGCACGGCATATTAAGATCTTTGTCATTGAAGTAATTTTAGTAAGAAAAACAACAAAACAGGAGATCCACAGCACACTGTGAAAGGGAAAGAGACTGAAAACTGGGCAGAATAAGCACATGAGATGCAGGTGGAGATGATGGTGGGGCCAAGTACAAACTGGGGTAAGAGGTCTGAAAGAGGTATACAGATGTAAGGGCCTGGGAGCACTGTGCAGAGCTCAGCAGGGGCTCAGCAGGGGCTCATGCCAGGAGCCAGAAATGAGTGGAGAATGAGGTGATGAGGTGCTGTCACTCTGAGACATTAATGAAAAAATGTGAAAAGACAGCACAAAACCTTTTGCATTCCAGCCAGAAAGGCTTGAGCATAAGTCTCTGAGCGTCCTATTTATTTCTAAGACACTTGGGAATGTGGAAGCAATAGAGATGTCCCAACCTGTTTCCTCAAAAGACTGACATCCTGTTGACACTCCTCTTCTTCCCAATGTGTCTGCAAATACTCTTTAACATTTTCTTTAATGTAAGGAAATAAAATGTCCTGGTAAAAGAGCAAAAGAAGAAACAAGAACCAACTTTATTCATTTGCATGAGATCAAGCTCTTCAACAACTTCACCTTAGCTAATTGTAGCAAATCAGTCACTGAAAATATGAAAATAGCAGCTGTGGACATATGAGTGAGACAGAGAACAAGAAATAAATGAACTAGATCAATAATCAGTAAACCATGACCCCTGGGCCAAATCTGTTCTACCTCTTGTTTTTGTGAATGAAATTTATTGGAACACAGCCACATTCATGTTTATATAGTGTCTATGACTGCTTTGGGGCCACAATGGCAGAGCTGAGTGTTTACAACCAAGGTCATATGGCCTGCAAAGTCTTAACACTTACTATTCATCCCTGTACATAAAAAGTCTGCTGACTCTGGAACTAGATTGCTAGACCACAGGTCCTTATGTAGTAGAAATTTAAAAATATAGATAGAAACTGAAGCTGGCACTCTGCATCAGCCCCTGGTGGCTCCCTGCCGGCTTCCTGGCTCCAGACCTCTAGACTATCACCTGTTGACTAGTTAGTTGATTCCCTGCTCTGGGCCCTGGATGCTCCCCTGCTGTTTTTCTTTGTCCTGGGTCCGGGACCACTTCCCTTGCTTTC
>PVKM010022534.1:0-21476 GCA_004027735.1 Carollia perspicillata
CTTGCCACTCTCAGAATCTATGATAATTCTTCCTTCCTTCCTCTGACTCAGTAATATCAGTTACAGGAATTTATCTGAAGGAAATCATCAGAAATGTGCACAATAATTTAGCCCAAGGATATTCATAATAGCATTATTTTGAAGGAAAAAACCTTAGAAACAAACTAAACATCCACAACAAGGGACATTTTAAACTAACTTCTTGCTCACAATAGAATACTAAGCAGCTGTGTTTAACATTTATGAAATATTAAGTAGAAAAATGAGAGGTTGTATAATATGATTCTAGTTTTATTTTATTTCTAAATAAAAGCATATATACAACAAAAACAAAACAAAACAAAAAAACAGAGGGGAGCACAACATGTTCGCTTGGTTAATCCCTGGGAGAGGGACTTTTAATGAGATGGCTATTTTCTTCATTGTAGTTTCCTGTTTCTGCCTTCCCCCAAACCATTCTTAGTCCAGAAGAATAACTTCAAAACAGTGAGAACTCAGGGACAAAGAGAGAGGAGGTGTGCCGCCTGGAATGACAGGAGAAATACCTGGGAGAAAATGATGTCTTGTTTTATAAACTGTTGCCTACACTCCTTTCACAAAGGAATTGCCCTGCAAGGGGATTTTCCAATTAAGGCGAAAAGATTAAGGTTGTAATCCTGGGATGTTATCAAGTCCAGAATCTGTTTGGTCTCTGTTACAACTGCACAAGTATAATAAATAGCCTGTCTTATAGACTGTTACAGCTGCACAGGTATAATAGCCTGCCTTATAGAACCAACTAAGTGTGCAGACCACTTGGCCCCATTTCAGACTCTTGGCTATGGCCCAAACCCAAGCAAGTTCTCCTAGAGAATTAGCTAGGGCTCTTTTAACCCAGTTCCTGGCTCAGGATTGTGCTAGATGAGAAGTAACAGATTTAGCAAAAATGAGACATTCCTCACCCATAGGGAGTCCACTAATCCAACACAGACATGCTGATAAAGACATGGACACAACGAGCAGAAAGGGAACGGGCATTCTCTGAGGGTGGCCCAAAGGTACTGCCAGTCACCTGCTGGTTTGTGGGAGTAATGTCCAGTACCTAGAGGGCTAATGGCACTGGATGGAAAAGGTAACATGAGCCCAATTTGTGTTCAATGCAAGTATGAAGTAAAGCTGTCTTTTACAAAGTTACCTCTCCATACACCTGTTACCAGTTTTCTAGCTTCATTCAAAAACTGGCCTCTTTACTACTGACCCTGGTACTGTAGCTGCCCTTGGAAAGTAGATGGCAGATCTCTGGGAGCCCCTGGGAGAGCCCTTGAAGCCTCCCTTTGTGTCAGTTCACAAGACGACTGCAGCAAAGGCAGGCGAGGGATGGGGGACTGTCTGTGGCTGAGGGGCTGCTCTGTCCGTTCTAGGACTGATGGCAAAGCTGGCTTTGGTTGTCCAGCCCCAGTGTCTAAGGAGGGTCCTTGGAGTTGCTCTGGCCACTGGCAACCAGCAGGAGTTGTATTAGTTTGCTAAGGTAACCATACAGAGAGCCACAGACTGGGTGGTTTAAACAGCACACATCTATTTTCTCACAATTCTGGACGCTGGAAGTAGGAGATCAGTGTGTGGGAGGATGATATGTTAATTTCTCCTCCTGGATGACAACCCACTCTCTACAAGTGACTCTTAGCAAGTGCCCTTCGCTTCGTCTGAAGTGGGAGGACATTACCGCTCAGGAGGGAAATCACAGGACAACCTGGCCACTCTATCTAAAGAACTCCCAACCCCCTCACCTTCTCAATCCTGCCTTCTCTTATACACTTGTATATAGGCTTGAAAGCGGAGCTGGCTAAGGGCAGAAGAACCAGTTTCAGTCACCTGTTTTCCTTTCTTTAAAATATGAGGGTTTTTGTCACCTTCTGGACCTCAAGACAGGAAGTGTTATTTGATACTTGGTATAAAAGAAACACTTTGTGAATTGTATTATTCCTCACTGCTAATTCAATTTCCATAAGAATGGCAGCCTAGGTGTCAAGGGGAAGGGCAGGTGGGGCAGCCAAGGCCAGTGCAAGTATTCAACAGAACTCTCCTGTTTGCTTGAAGGCCTCTGATGGAGGAGCCCGGTCTGCAGAGCACTAGTTCCCCGAGTCTTACTTCATTTGCCTCCAAACCGCTTAATGTCCTGTTCAGGATCGGGCCCTCAGCCCAAAGAGCAAGATATACCGGTTTCCCACCTATGAGGTAGGAGAAAAAGTTAAGAACTTATAGCCCTTTCAAAATTAGAAGGGGCTATCAATTTGTCGTTAAAATCCAAGGAGGGCAGGTTATCTGTGTCTGCAAGGAAGGTGGAAAACGCTAGTAAATGAACCAACCAACTTCCTTCAAGTGGAAGAAAAACCACTCCTGCTTCTCCCTTGTCTGTTTCTTCTGCTCATCAGTCTGCACGAGGCTGAAACCTGGGTAGCCCCCTCTGTTGCCTAATTGTTGCCCCCTCGGGGGGCCGTAGTTCTGTCCACAGCACAGTTCTCCTCCACAGAGTTTGGACAGAGGGAGTCCCAGCAAAACAGATCAGGCCTGAACTGGAATAGAAACTGGTACTGGAACATTGTATCCAAGTATGATTTCCAAAAGGCGACGTAGAAGAGGACACAAGAAGAGCCCTGGCAGTACTGCTTACCAGGGATTCTACATTTTGACACATAGTAGTATTGAGAGTCTCGGAGCACAAAGCATCACAGGGTGGAAACACTCAGACCAGCAGAGCAGCACTGGCCAGACCCTGGGAATCTAGTTATGAGCTGAAGACACCAACCTGCAGATCTGAATAGGAGATTAATCCAGTCACCCTAAAAAGAAACATTAAAGGGACCAAAAGAAAAAAAATACAGTTTAAATTTTGGATGCCAAAGGGGGATAAATGTAATGTGCTTAGAAGAACTTAGAGGAAGCACCAGAAAGGGCAAGAAATGAATTATTCCACAAGTAGAAAATAGCTATTTTTAGACAACTTATGTGCTCATACATATTCATTAATGTAAATTTATAATCATGTGTATGTGTTTACAATATAAAATAAAAGATAAATAAATTGACTATTTGGAGGAAAAAACTTACAGTGTAACTACATACCATATTCCCAAATTTACTCCAGATTTCAAAAAGTTAAATCATTAAACAAACTGAGGTTAATATTTAAACTGATCTCAAGATGAGCAAGGACTTTCGAAGCTTAAAGCAATGAACCAAATCACAGAGTATAAGTCATGTATACAGTCAAATGATTTTCAGTAGAAGTACCCACATAATTTATACTGGGTTAAATTCACGTCCAGCCGGAACCTCAGAATGCAACCTTATTTGGAAATAGGGTCTTTGAAGAAATAATTAAGCTATGCTAAGATCAGTTCATATGGAATAGGGTAGCTCCTACTTCCAGTAGGACTGGCGTCCTTACGAGTAGAGGAAACAGAGACACACACAGAGAGGAAAGACCGTCATGTGGAGGTGGAAGCGGAAATGTGAGAGATGCAGCTGCAGGAGTTGTGGACTCCTGTGCCGGCAACCACAAGAAGCTAGGAAGAGGGGGAAGGACTCACCCCTAGAGTCTCTAGAGAGAATGTGGCCCTACCAACACCTTGATTTTGAACTTCTAGCTTCTAAAACTACAAGAAAGTTAATTTCCATTGCTTTAAGCCATGCAATTTGTGGTATTTTGTTAAGGAAGCCCTAGAACACTAACACAAAATTCAGTGGAAAGAAGGACATATTTTCAACTAATGGTGCTAGAAACACTGGATAGCCATATAGAAAAATAAATAAAGACCATATAGAAGGTCTTTGCTTCACACTATACAGTCGTGCTCCACTTAGCAACGGGATACCTTCTAATCTAAGAAATGCATCATTAGGCAATTTTTGTCATTGTGTGAACATCGCAGAGTACACTTACACAAACCTGATGGTGTAGCCCACCCCACACCCAGGCTATATGGTACAGCCTATTATTTCTGCTAGGCTACAAGCCCATGCAACATGTTACTGTACAAAAGAGCATAAGATTAAGTCAAGCACAAGAGAAAATAGAGATGGATGAGGCTGCCGTGGGTATAACAGCACGCCGTGAACCCACTTCCGACTACTGCCATCTTTCCCCTTCTGTACAAAGTTTGGATGGAGATCTATTTATCCTCGAGTGAACTAATGAAGGAGTTAAGTCCCCACAAGTCAACTTATCTAGCAGAGGGAGACTGTCCAGTGTAAAAATACTGACACCAAACAGTGACTGTGTCAATGGGTCAAGCCTCAGAACAGCTGCAACAACACAGAGAAGGCACGGCGTGTCCTCTTGGGCTCAGGGTTCACACACTGAGCCAATCAGAGGATTATCAGTTGTCCTAAGTACTCATTAAATCACAAGTAAAGAGTGTTTTCTTTCATGGTCTGATACCTCAATGACAGGGTTGAATCATTTTTAAGACTAGAACTAAAGCCCGAAATATCACCATTCAAGGCACATGCTGATCTTAACCACTTCGAAAGGGCCACCCCTGGCTACCTCCAGTCAAGTGACAGAACAAATGACAACATTCACAGCCACAGTCACAATCTTCACCTTAGTTCTTAAGAGAAACACTCAGCAATGTTGAAACATGGACTTTGTTAAGGCAATCTATTTCCTTGACCATAAAAATGTATTAATATAAATCATGAATATGGGTAAAAATCTGAACATTTCCCCAAGTAACAAAGAAGATTCAGAATTTTGGATTCCAAGCTAACAATGGGGTCAAGTTTTGGTTCTGCCACTAACTTTTTTGGGTATGTCTTTCATCTTTCTGGGTCTCAGTTTTCTCACTGGTAAAATGTGTTGAAGGACATGATCTCTAAAAGCATTATACCTCATCACCTGGGAAGAATCTTAATACAAGATGGGATCTGGGCAATGAATGCATGATATCGAGAGACTATAGCCTGGTCTTGAGCCATAAGAGTGGTCCATGACAGTGTTCAATCTTTCCTTTTTTTGTTGTGGGTGGGGAGCAATATGTCTCATGACCCAGCCTAGGAAGTAGAGGTACATGGAATCATGACTTAGTATCAAAACATACTGGTTAGCCCTGGCCAGTGTGGCTCAGTTGGCTGGAGCTTTGTCTCATTGACTGAGAGGTTATGGGTTCAACTCTCAGTCAGGGTACACACCCAGGTTGTAGGTTGGGCACATACAAGAAGGCAACCACTTGATGTTTCTTTATCATATTTGTGTTTCTCTCTCTCTCTCAAAAGCAATAAAAAAATGTCCTCGGGTGAGGATAAAAAATCATACTGGTTAAATATTTGGAAATATTATTCCCATTACATTTGCTTATATGCTTGCTTATGGATTCCTTACACATGATGAGCTAAATACATATTTGGTAATTAAATGAATGAATGAACAAATGAAATGTGACTTCTGTGAAACACATTTTAATTTAGCTAACATGATTGCTCTTGTCTATTCGGGCACCAGCAGAAACCAATAAATGAAAGAACAGATATCAGAAAGTGAAGAAGAGATCTTCAGTAAGCATTACTAATGGATATATAGTAGAGTTATTACACAGTAAGCATTATGACACCACTATTAAATGAGCAAGTGATGGATACAGAACAATGAGCAGTGTGTTTAAGGATAACATACAAGAGGTACTTATGCCATTCTGAGGCCTGGGACTAAGACTTCTGCTATTTGAATCAACTGTTCGTGTCTCATGATTCCAGCCCCTATTAACAGTTTGGGAGCTAGCTAGGTTTCTAAACATGTAAGCTACTCCTGTGCCCTAACCCATCCCAGAAAATGTTTCCATCATTTTGAGATACAGGGAAAGATTCATACTGAAACTGAGAAGATAGGAAGAGCAGGCGCTGCTCCAAGCAGCTCTGAAGCCAGCAACCTGGGGCGTGTGTGAGCAGGGAGGGACTGGCAGGTGTGTGAGAGCACGTGATGCACCTGTTTGGGGGGAGTTCCCAGGAACAACTGGGAAGCATGAGGTGGGCTAATTCTAGCTGTAGAGATAGTGAGAGCTCATGCCTCACTGATACTGCAGGTATCAAAAAGACGTGACCGGCATTTATTAACCTGAGGTTGGTAGGCATCTGCCATTTGGACTCTTTCGAACTGGTAAAAGAGTGGACTCATCTTCGTGGCTGCAGCATTTGCCAACACTTCAGTTTCTCTAAGGGCAACTGGGACCACGTCATAACTGCATGAAATCTTCACCACATTGGACTCCTAACACCACCTCTGCATTTCTGTTTGGCTTATAGTTCTTAACTATTTTATTTATTTAACAAATATATATACAGGGTGGGGCAAAAGTATGGTTACAGTTGTGCGTATGGGAGACGTAGAGTTTATTCTTGTATTATTATTTATTAATATTATATTATTTTCCACACAATTTTTGCCCCACCCTGTATAGATCTAGTGCTAACTGTGTGCCAGGCAGTTTTAAATGGTTTATGAATGTTAACCTATTTACTCTTTACGAACCATCCTATGGAATAGGTACTACTCCCATCTCTATTTTATAGATTAGGAAGGTGAGGGAAAGCAGTAGAGGTTAACTACAGGCTTACACACGGCTAAGAGACAGAGCAAGGATTCAAACCCAGGGGGTCTCACTTCCAAGTCCACATCCTTAGCCCTGCTACCATGAGCTCCTACACCTTGGAGGGAATGAGGTTGGAGGTATTTTTTTAAGTATTATTCTCCATCTAGTAGCTGCCCTCTCAGAATAAGAAGGAAAATAAAAAGGAATAAAGCATAAGCTCAAAGGAAATAGACATTCTCCAAGGCTCTTCGAAGTGCCTGCCTGACACTCCAGAGTCGCATTAGGGCAAATCCTTTTCCATTGATTACTTTTTCTGGTCACTATCCTGGGAGGTGATAAGACAGAGCTCTGCTGTGTGCCCAGAGTGTATTTTGCTGCAAGACTGATTGTCAGACTGTGCCCTCTTATCTTCCGATCCAGGTAAGTCCTCAACTGAAAAGCAACCTACTCACTAATGGCCCTACTGCCTGCCTCTTCCCTTTTGAGGACTCAAATCAAAGCTATCACATCTGTCATTGAAACAGCTCTCAGAGGAGCTGGTTCCCAATAGCTTCCTTTTCCAAATATTATTCCTTCCAAGAGCATGTCATTGCAATGCCTCTGTGTTCCAATTCATTCTGGTGACCTTCAGGCCCCAGGGAGCAAGGCAGCAAGCACCATGCAACAGAGAAGACCCGGGCCCTAGTCCAGCTCTGCAGGCTGCTGGTTGTATAGCCTTGGGTAAAGCATTTAAGTTCTCTGCACCTTAGTTCTTTTGTCTATAACCTGAAAGGTTATATAGATGAGCCAGGAGGGATCTATTCCCACCCCCCACCCAGCATTAATGCAGTTAGTAAAGATCTTTTTTTAAACTTTTTTATTTATTTTATTTTTGGGGGGTGAGGGAAGGGAAAGAGGGAGAGAAACATCAATGTGTGGTTGCCTTTTGAGCCTCCCCTAATGGAGACCTGGCCCACAACCAGGCAGGTGCCCTGACTGGGAATCAAACCAGCAACTCTTTGGTTCACAGCCCGCACTCAATCCACTGAGCTACACCAGTCAGGGCAATAAAGATCTTTTAATAGTTACTCAGCTAGGGTCTTCATTGCCCACCTGTGTCCAAAGCAAACTAAGAGGCTCCAACCCAGACACTGTTCTCTAAGGCGGTCGTTAAACTGTGGCCGGTGAGAGGCAGCTATTCATTCTCTTCCCAAACACACACACACATGCACACACCTTGTTTCCCCTGTTTCTACTCTTCTCTGTTTCTGTCTCCATCTCTTTTCATCATTCCTCAACATGCTTTCCTTGCCTCTAATCACTTCCAAAATTTAAAGAGTAAACTTTGGTTCATGAGTAGAAAATCTTCACGTAGCAAAACCACAAAATGGAGAGAGGTCATACTTTAGTCCTTGGCTTTCTCCAAATTTCAACATGAATACTGGGTTGAGGAACTGCTTTCCATTACCCACCTAACATGGTGGTCTCTTCTCCTGGATCCTAACACTAACTTGGTATCCCTGGGCAAGTTACCTCATTCTTTGAATCCTGGTTCTATAAAATCAAATGCTTACTGCATGAAGTTGTTGTGAGTGTTAAAATGTCAGCATCTGGCACAGTGTAAATTCCTGGTAATTTTTATGCATAAATATTAGCAGTGATACTTTCTGTAATGAGGTTTGTTCAGAAGGCTCTGGAATGCAAGTATGTATGGCGCCATCAGCATGGTCAGAGGCCTAAAGAGGCAGATGTGGAGTGCATGTCCTCAGAGGACTGAACTGCCCTCACCTTATGCTTCTGACTCAGACCCTTGCCAGAGCTCAGGATTTAAAAATACATAAAGACTCCTGCGTGGTGAGTAGCCGAAGGAAATTGAAATTAGCCTCTTCCTTTTCTTTGAGGACCTGAGAAACAAACAATAGTTCTCCAAGAATTGAAAAAAATGCACACGGCCCTTCGCAAACCCACAGTTGTCCTGGGGTTGCAGGCTACTTGGGCTGTTTGATAAGGATCTCAGATATGTAAGTGGCACAGTGAGGAACACCCCAATTTAAAGGACATTTCCTTGTATGAGTAAATTACACAAGTCAGCATACTGAATTGCTATGTGAGTCGTCAGAAAAACCAGAGAACAAGCCATGAACGAAAGAAATGGCAAATTCAGTTCAGGCTGCTCTCCTTCTGTCAGTCAGAGCCAGCAAGAGGGGGAAATAAACCAGCACGGCATCCTCTTGGCCTGGATCCCTACCCCATTCTTCCTCAGAAATCTCCTTTCAGGACAAATGGCCTGGAGGGGACCTGTGTACTATTTTCTAACGGCTGTGTCCAAGGAGATAGAGCCATAAAGTTTGGACCAACTTGATCAAAGAAAGCAGGACACGGACACTTATTCTTAGAATGAGCTGGCATGAAAGCCTGATGACCCAGCTTGTTTCCCTCCCCACCAGCCCCATCCAAGCAAAGCTCTTGCTTGGCTGGGCTGAGGCCTCTGCACAAAAACAGACCACATGGCCTTGACTTCAGTCAGTTCAGGAGGAGGCAGTGGCAGGCCACATAAATCAATTAAAGCTGCTGGATAATCTTGCTGCTAACAATTGCCCCAAATTTTCATCGTCTTCCTTTGATTCATAAACTTATTTTAATCCTCACCCGAGGATATGTCTATTAATTTTTTTAGAAACAGAGGAAGGGTGGGAATGAGAGAGACAGACAGACAGACAGACACTGATGTGAGAGAAAAACATCAATTAGTTGCCTCCCTTACATGCTCTGATCAGAGATCAAACCCACAACCTAGGTATGTGCCCTGGCCAGGGATCAGATCTGCAATCTTTTGGTGTACTGGACGATGCTTCAAACCAAGTCACCTGGCCAGGGCTGATTCATAAGCTTTTTAAAAAAAATAGTAAGTGGATCCATTCCACATTCTCTGGAACCTCAAAATACCGAGGCTCTTCAGCATCATGTCCATCACTGTTCACCAGCAAGTCATCCCCACTCACAGTGGGCTCTGAGTCTATGGAACCTGTCCCTGCACCATGCCCCATCTGCCCACTGTCCCAGGAAACTACTGTGGGGATGATCATAGAGGTGTCACGCCAATGGTGAAATCTTTGGATCCCAGAGTTGGCTCTCTAATCTCCCTAGTATTCTGGGTTTAGAGAGTGGGCAAACCAGGGACAATGTTCAAGGATTCCCTTGGCGTCATTAAAAGAGCTATAGGACACTATTTCTATTGTAACTCATGCCTACCCTTAACAAGTGTCATAGACTAAATGTCTGTGTCCTCACTCCCCAACAAAATTAACACATTGAAGTCTATCCCCCAAGGTCATGTGGCAGAGCCCTTATGAATGAGATTAGCACCCTTATAAACAGCCCCCATAGAGCTCCCTCACCCCTTCCATTATGTGAGGACACAGCTAGCAGGCAGCTGTGTGTGAACCTAGAAGCAAGTCCTCACTGCATATGCCAGCATCTTGATCTTGGACATCCAGCCTCCACAGCCATGGGGAACAAATTTCTGTTGTTTATATGCCACCAGTTTATGGCATTCTGTTACAGTGGCCCAAAGGGACTAAGACAATATGCAAATCCCAAACCTAATTAAGACATTCCAGCAACCAGGTCAGTTGTCAAGAAAGGCAACCCAGAGGAGGCACAAGGGGGTAGACTGCAGCAGAAGAATAAGCAGTCTGTGGGCATCAAAAGGGCGCAAATGGTCTAAGCAGCACTGGCTCTTCTCCCCTGTGTGAGCATGACGCTAAGCACAAAGAGTTGCTGCATTAATTGCATGTCTCCTCACTAAAGATTCTCTCCCGGTGTGTCCACAAAAACTAATGAGCACAATCACAGCACATTTCGAAAACATTTCACCTGCCAAGCACTTTGCAAGATGAGCTCATTAATCCACATTGCCCACCCGTGAAGCTGGTACTTATTATGCCTAGTTCAGAGATGGGGCAACTCAGCAGAGATGAAGCGAGTGTCCGGAGTTCCCTCCACATGGCAGCCCTTCTCAGTTCATGAAGCAGAGCCCAGGTCCCTGAGCTACACTATTTCTGTCTTTTCTTTTATTCCAAGCTTCCCAATTATTATGAGTATTCCTGAAGAATGTAGAACATATATAGGCTGGATCTGCACGTCATAACATTCTGGGCTGGTGACTTCTTTGCACTGGGCAGCTGTCCAGTGCATTGTAGTGTATTTAGCAGCATCCTCAGTCTCTACTGACTAGATGACAGTAGCACCTTCCCCCAGTTCTGACAACCAAGTCACTCCAGACATTGTCCAATGTTCTCTAGTGGATAGGGGTTTTGAAGGGGTGGGAATAAAATAGCCCCTAATTGAAAACCATTGCTTATCCAGCAAGTAGTTTCTCTCTAAGTCATATGTTGGAGGAGGTGCCTTAAGATTATTAATAATATTTTCAGATACAATGCCATTGAACTACTGAATTAAATGTTCCCATTTCTGCTTCCCTGAATGCTTAGGATTCCACATGTCTGTGTGTTTGTGTGTGGAACGCTATGCAGGGTAATTTCGCACAAATACCCACAAAAGCATAAGGTATGAAAAGCTATTTGAAAAATGTTCCCCAGAAGATTAATGACATAAATAGAATACATTCATAAAAGAGAAAACATGAGAAAGAAGAAAACTCATATTTTCATACTTGAGAGTACACATTAGTTTAACTGCTTTTATTTTCTTTCTTATCATAAAGAGACTTCAAGAAATATAATTGCAAATATAGTCAAAAGTTAATGATACTGTTATAAATTATATCCTCTTACTACTCACTGGGGAACACTGAGAACTTTAGGGTGAATAGATGTGTATAAATGTGCACATTGTAGTCAATACACACTTTACATCACTGAGCTAGCATTAAATATAATGAATTCACACACTGTGTCATGGAGATAATCAAGAGCAGAACTATTTCTTCTTTGGAATTCCTAAGCACCATTTCAGTTTCAGTGTTGCTAGCACTGTATATTGACAAAACACATTTTATTCAAGAGACTCAATGCCTGGGGCAGGCAGGCAGACACAGCTAACCAAGGAGTCAGAACAAAAACACGCAGGGAAGGCATAATTGGCTCACATTCTGTAAATCACGTCTGTGGCTGAAGAAAGAAAGGGACGTTAAAAAAATAAAAGGTCAAGACTTTGGAATTTTTTTTAATTATTATTTTATCTACCTCATTTCTCTTTCAGACAAACGAGGCTGTGTGTGCAGTGGGGTTCTTGTGAACAGTTGTCTGGGGTTTAAAAGGTGGAAGAAAGGAAGCAAGGAAAACACAGTAGCTCACAGGTGAATCTTCATGTATTGTCTCACATAATCCTCTAATATCGCTGGGAAGTAGGTATTACTCATCCATTTTAAAGATAGGAAACTAAGGCTCAGTAAGCAACTTGCCCAGTGTCCAGTGATGAAGACACTATAGCTTAAGTTCAACTCTTCTAAATGTCAAGGCCTCCCTCGTACTCATAAGCCACTTAGCATAGGCAATCTGGCTAAAATATCTATTTTTATTTCCAGAATGGACTATTCTCTTCATTTTCTTTCACTGTCCTCAAGTCAGCCAATTAGGAGTTCATTTAAGTTAACAAATAACCTCTTTAAAATTCTAAACACTGTGGGTTAAATGATTGTACATCATATACATGTTAGTGTGAATACATACAAGCAGGTGAACATGTTTTCAGAATTTATATCTGAGTCCTAACTCTTTGATTTACTATCTGTGTTCCCTGGAGAATGTCACTTAGCTTTGTGGAGACTCAAGTGCCTTATTACAACATAAATAGACATTGGTGATTCAGCCTGGATGCCTAATCATTGTGTAGGATTGTTTATAGACAATAATTCCTTTGTATTCTAAGTAACTGATTTGTAAGTGCAAGAGCATATTCTAACATTAAACAGAGGATACCTAGATCTTAAGTATCTAGCTTGGATTTAGCCATTTACTAGTGAAATTATCTGTCATAATTTATACAATGTTACTTTACCTAAGTTGTTGTGATTTTGATATAGGTACCAAATGGATAATATATCCAAGTGCTTTGGAAAGTGATCATAAGGGTGCTATTATTACTATTATTGCTACTTAAGTGTGTGTCTGATTTTTGGCTAAGAAAAATTAATTATACTGTGTATATAGAGATAGATAGATAGATAGATAGATAGACAGATAGATAGATAGACAGATAGATAGATAGATAGATAGAGTTGTTTTGTTTTGCTCCAAGTCTAAAATACAACTGTCAACTAATGATACTTTTCAATAAAAATGTCATGTAGCAAAGTGCAGATTTTCCCAATGTTATAGGTCACTTGTACTGCCCACTGTAATACATATTGGGTTGGCCAAACAGTTCATTTGGTTTTTTCTGTAAGATGGCTCTAGCAAGAACTTTAGTTGTCCTTAATTTCATTTTAAACAATTTTGTTAGATTGTGTTGTGACAACTGTCATATCACTATGCATGAAAAAAAAACTGATCAAAAATGGTGAATTTTGGTGTAGCCATTTCAATATTGAAGATAGAAGAAAATATACAACATTTTCAGCATATTATGCTTTATTATTTCAAGAAAAGTAAAAATGCAACTGAAATACAAAAAAAGATTTGTGTAGCATCTGGAGAAGGTGCTGTGACTGAACATGTCAAAAGTGGTTTGAGAAGTTTCTTGGTACTGTTGACATTTTGGACAAATAATTCTTTGCTGTGGAGCTGATTTATGCATTGGAAGATAGTGAGCAGCAGCCCTGGCCTCTAGCCACTAGAAGTCAATAGTGGGACACAGCTGACTCACTCAAAATATCCAAATTAATACAATTATTGGTGAATATGAAAAACATGTCTTTTCATTTTACAGAAAAACCTAAACGAACTTTTTGGCCAAGTACAACAGATCATTGAACGGGAAGATTTTTGGTAGATGCCTTTGTCTAATCAACGAACACCTTGGCCTCTCTTTATCCGTAATGCTTCAGCCCCAGATCTATTTATTTTCTATAAATAGGCCTAAACACTACAATGTAATATATTGTCAGATTCCCTCAATTCATTTATGTTTTCATTCATCTTCATTTTTTAAAATAGCGATAAAATTACTATAGTTCTTCACATGCCACCTACCTGCCAAGGGCTCCAACAAACTAGTGAAGATTAATATTCGAATATAGCCACTTATATTCTGAAATATCTGGTGCATTATGAAATCTCCACGATATCCCCATGGAAAGGCAAAGCTCAGTTGCTCTTCATTTGCAATGCATGTTAATGAACAAGACAGGCAATATTCTGCCCAGGCTAAGCCAAAAGCCAATAGGAGCAAGTCAGCGTTTCCTGTGATGCCAAATCATCCAGGGAGCCAAGGCTAATTTTTCATAATGTTTACACACTTTGTGCTTATCCTCAATTTATAAATGGAAATTGTATTTAAACATAGTGCCCTATTTGAAGCAGCCATTAAGTGATAGTTGTCCACTAAACACAGCTCTTTGGGAGAAAAGCCAAGGACAGGTGGCCAGTGACAAAACTATCCAAGGTTTGGGTAAAAAAATAGGGTACAAAAGAGGGAACCTCAGGTGAATTTCTGCTTCTCTCTGTAGCAAGATGACTACCTACTGAGCTGTGCAGTCATACTATAATAACTCTGTGAAAGCCATTGGTTTGGCAAAGCCACGGGATAGTGTAGTGGCTATTCGTGAAGAAGTGAGGGACAGGTGGGCAGTATTATTAATGTCATATTATTCGTAAATTCAACAAAGGATATATTTGAAATGTAATCACAAGATAGGTAAATTTCATGAGAAAAACTGGCTGCTTTATGAGAAGTCTTAAAATAGTCCATGGTTGTATTATTTTCCTCTTGCTCCTGGAGCAAATGCTACAAACTTAGCAACTTAAACAAGACAATTATCTCTTTTGTAGGTCAGGAAGTTCTGTGGGTCAGAGGCCTGACATGGGTCTTACTGGGCTAAAATCAAAGCGTCAGCAGGGCTGCATTCCATTCCAGAGGCTCTCGGCAAGAAGCTCTTCCTGTGTCTTCTCCAGCTTCTGGAGGCTGCCCACATTCCTTGGCTCACAGTCCCTTTTTCCATCTTCAAATCCAGCAAAGAAGCACTGCTCGGATATACTCCCATTATCACATCTCTTTCTCTGACCCCCGCTGGAAAAAGTTCTCTGCTTCTAAAAATTCAAGTGATTACATTGGGTCCCCCTGGATAGTCAGGCTACTGTCTCCATCTGAGGGTATTGACCTTTATCACATTTGCAAAATCTCTTTTTGCTGTGGAAGGTGACATATTCACAGATTCTGGGGATTAGGATGAGAATATTTTGGCGGACCCATTAACCTGCCTACCAAAATGGTCCACGATCTGAAGATTCCCAAGTCCATCACCCATCTACTTCCTTTGACAGGAAATCCCTCCCACCCACTTCAGTGATGCTTTTGCCTACTGCCCATTAATCCTGAGAACCCATTATTATCATTGCTCATTTATATAGCAAACTCTCCTCGGTCCTCCTGATGAGTGCCCTTATGACAGTTCTTGGAGTGTAGCTGTTCCCTATCACAACCTTCTTCTTTCTTCTCAAGAACAACATCTTCTTATAATATTGAGTTTCATATATCTTTGAATTAAATTATTTTTTATTTAATAATCAGCATATACAAAAATCTTAAGCTAAGCGAGAGTGCAGTGAGGCATTTTCCTGGTGTTCTGTGACATAATTAGCATTTTCGAAAACATACTTTATAGTGGCTACTGGGATAAAAGTAACCAGTCCTGCTCTGAAAACTGCAGAGTGCCAATGTCATAGAATTTCTAAAGTCTTATCAGTGGAACTCTGATGGCTGTTATTTAATAATTAGATTAATTAGTACACTTATAATTAATTTTCACTTTATTCAACCACCTTGGCAGAAGGTGGTTAAATAAAGTGACCTATTTATGACCAAGTGGTCATAAATATGATATGATAAAAAATATGATATCATAAAAAATTTATGATAAAGATTATACTGATCAGTTTAGGCTAGGCTCTGATACAGCAGTAAACAAATCTTGATATCTCAAAAAAATCTAATAAAATCGGGAGGTTTTTTTCTCATATGAAGCCCAATGCCATTCAGGTAATGTTCCCCCATCTTATAGCTACACTATGCAGAAAGTATGGTTACCAAGATTGCTGTTGGCAGGAAGAAAGAGAGAGAAATTATACCTGCTCTTAATCGCCTTGGCTAGGAAATAGCCTGTGTCACTTCCCCTCACAGGATTGACCAGAAATAGTCACAAGACAGTAACTGCATTGCAAAGGAGGCTGGGAAATAGAGGGGAGTGCATGGGTCACTGGTAAAGGCTGCCTGTGCCATTCTGTCGCCTTCACACCCTTCATTGACTGCCTTTGTCTTCTTATTATGAACAATGAGCAAATGGAAGTAGAAATAGGAGCGATCTGCAGCTAAACCAACCAAGCCACGCTCTATTCTCACACCTCCATTAGTGTTCTGCCATTTTGCAGCTCTGGAATTTTCTGAAGGTAGGATCATTTTCTCTCTTTAAGAGAGAGTCTTTCAAGGTTGCTTAATATGACTAATTTCTATCAAAATCATGGCAACTTCAGTGACTTACAACTTGAAGTCACATCATTTGTCCTTCCCTGAATGATTTACCCTTAGGATGGTCAATAAGTTTGACTCATTCAAAGCTCATACTTCATAAAGAGGCTTGAATGCCACTCTCTCAAATATGTTTAAAATTAACATTTTAATCAATTTAATTTGAAAATATTTTACTCAGATAGACATCTTAGGCTCTGAAACATCTTCTTGTTAATTTTTCAAGACATACCTCTCCTGAGAGCAATGGAGTAATGAATTCTGCCACCTTAGAAAGCTATGGGGATTTGAAGTTACAGAGCCAGATGGAAAAATGCTGGTTAAAGATTTCCTGTTACTCTGTTGATCTATGTTCAAGTATTCAATCATCTCTCTATCATAACACTTTCTTCCTACAAAATTCAACCAAATTATTTTTGCAAATGAAATATGAAACTAGGTGATATAAAATGTATCAGCTCGTATAAGCTGGCGATTTCTTTTCTTTTCTTTTTTTTTTTTTTTTGAGTGAATGAAATTAGCAGTCTTCCCTGCTCACCTTTTCAAATTAAAATAGAGCCTGGATTCTAGGTAGAAGTGAATTCTAACCTTTTCATAGACCCTTCCAGATCCAAACACTAGACATAGGTATGATAGGAGTTATGGTGGGACCTCATCTCCATATACCTTCAGCCTGGGTCTCTGGGTGGCCAAACTAGCTCTAGGATTCTTAATTGTAACAGGGTTCTGTGCCCTCTGCATGAATGGGTAGCGGGACTTTGGTCCTGTTGATAAACTCTCTAGAAATCAAGCTTCAGACCATCTCATAGAGAAGCTGAGATTCATTCAATCATTCAATAAATACTTCAGAGGCCTCACATTGTACCAGAATATGTTATACAACAATGAACAAAAAAGACACCACCCCTGACCTTTCAAGGTTAGAATCTAGTGAGAATGATGCTGATGGAGATGGTGAAGGGGAGAAAAATGTTCCAATAAAATCATTACGAGTAATGCTGATTGCCATGGAGAAAATAAACAGTGGTGATATTTATTACATTAGCTAATACAGAGAATACCAAAGGGAGGTGCTGTGAGTAAATGGGGAACACCACTCAACAGTGGCGAGGACTAAGGGCTGCTGTCCTGATCCATACACAGACTAAGGGGGAGGTACCAGACAGGCCATCGGTTCAGGCCTGGGAGCCACACACATGAGCAGTTCCCCGAAGGGGATGACAGAACTCAAGGACCACCTTCTGCCCAACTATTTGCAGCTTAAGATCAAAACCATTTCTTAGGACTGATTTCAGCTCTAAGCATGGCATATGAGTGAACTCATTTTACAAATAGGAAACTGAAGCACCGAGAGGTGAAGTCATTCAGCTCAGGTCACACAGTGGCAGAGCCACATGTCAAACCCAGCCTGCCTCACTGCAGAGCCCACACTCTTATTCACTCTGCTATTTTACCTTAAGTAAGATACAGACCCCTGTGGGGAGAGGAGAGGCTATGGGAAATCCTTAAGCTTGGAGAAGGAGAAAGGAGCACCCAGCCAGTCACCTGGGAGGCTGTTAGAGCCAAAGACTCTGAATCCAACCAGGACCCTTCATATTTATATGCGTGGCTGGAAAAACAAGGGCTGAACTTCAACCAGGGTGCCAAGGGGAAGGGATAGACGAAGGAAGGGACAAAGAAAGAGGATCTGCTTCCACAAATTAGAAATATCATAATTAATGTATACTACAATGTGGATTTTTTTCAAGTGCTTCCTGTCCAGCCCAGCTCCAAGCACCTGGCAAATCCCTAGACCAGTCAACCAGAGAGGCTAGGGTACACCTAGGATATTCCAAGGAGGCATCTGACCTTTCCTTCTCCTGTTCCAGTTTAGCACCTAAACCCCAGTTCAGTTCTCACTCTTGCCCCATGGTCTTGGCATTGGAATTTGAGTTTGCAGGTTGACATCTGTCTCTCCCTCAGTCTTTGGTCTTGAACCATCCTAACAGGTAATCTGTGTTTCCCTCAGTTTCTGGCAGGACACTTTCTGTCTTGGTCAGCACTTCAGAACCCAAACTCTGACTCTAGCTGCTGGCCAATGACAGGCAGTTCTACCCTGTCTTTTCAAGAAGAGGGTCTGATCCCTGGGTGCCAGGCTCTCTGCCCCATCCCAAGCACATGGAGACCATCGAGGAAACATCTCATGAATCAATGACCTCTTGGGACTTACAATCAGATCGTAGGACCTACACCAACTGAGAAACAGCCAGAAGGACTGCCAAAGTCTCAGCCCCACCTAATAGAACTAAAGATAATAAAACTTACCTAAACTTTATAAGGAAAGAATTTAAAAAACACTGTTATATGGTGGAGATGGAAAAACGATATCAGGAAGTGTATATAGCAATACTGCCTTTCTTTTTAGCTAAAATATTAAAAAACAACTTGTATTTCCATGACAACATGATTGGTGTCCATTTGAAAATGGTTGAGCATGTATCAAAGACATCTGACAATGCAGAAAAAAGGAAAACAGAAAGGACAATGAAGGAAAATCAACAAGGGCAGAAAATCAAGCCAATTTATACTTTCTGATAATATCTAAGTATAATCTGAAGTTTTTGCCTTATCTTACATTAGGTAATAAAAGTGGTTGAATATAAACATCTCTGTATTCAGATTAAAAAATTAAGACTTTTCTACCAAGAGTCCATGCAGGTTTTTAAAAATACAAAATGGTAGGGTACAGCAGGACACCAAGACTTTGGCCTTGGCCCTGATGGATTTTGACACTGGCCTCTAGGGGATATTATTTTTTCCTACCAGAAAAGAGTATGTTATATTAGTTAACCTTTCCTCTCTAAAAGGACACTTTCATCTCTAAAAGTCATGCCTCAGAGAACAATCCCAAGGACTTCTAGTCAAGATGGCAGCACAGGTAAACACAGCTCACATCCTCACACACCCACATCAAAATGACAACTAAATTGTGGAATAACCATCACTCAGACCATCAGAAATTGAATTGAATGGAAGTCTGAAAACCACAGAATTAAAGAAATCACAACCATTCAGACTGGTAGGAGGAGCAGAGAGGCAGAAAGGCTGGTTCCACATCCATGTGTGGTGGATAAAATTTCTGGAGGGATATCTTGGGAGTAAAGAGTCCCAGCCCCACACCAGGCCCTCCAGTCCAGGGTTCCAGTGCCAGGAAGATAAGCCCATATAACTTGTAGCTGCAAAAACCAGTGGGGCTTGAATTGGTGGAAGAAACTATTGGAGTCCCAAGCAGTTCCTCTTAAAGAACCCACACACAGACTTACTCAGACTCACTCTTTCTGAGCTCCAGCACCAGGGTAGCAGCTTGAAAGGCACTGATGGCATGCAGGGAAGGACAGAAGTGTCTGCCATCAAGGTGAGAACTGGAAGACAGTTTTCTCCCAGACAGAAAGGTGGACAGAGGCCTTGTCCCTTTTCTGAACCCTCTCCCCAAAGAGCCACACAGCCCAGAGGCAGGTGCCATATCTGAGACTCCATCAACCTGGCTAACATTGTTTGACCCGCCCTGGAGATCCCCTGAGAGTCCATCCCACCCAACTTACAGCCGTTAAAAGTGTCTTTTCCCTATGAATGGCTGGTGTTGGCTCATACTTCATAACTTTGTAAATCCTCATAAATAAGCAACAGCTGGCCTCAGTGAGCCCCAGCTCCTAGTACCTCTTGCTAAGTGGCCCCAGGCATGGCACTAGCAGTAGCCAGCTTAGATTCTCACTTTGGTTTCTCCTGGGAATCTCCAAGCCCGCACAAGTAGCAGCCATCTCAGATTGCTCTATATCTCAGCCAGGATGGCACCTGGCAAAACACAAGTGAGGGTTGACCTTGGCATGCACCACCCAGGAAACCCTAGGGCCTGTGCACCCAGTGGATAGCTACTGACCATATTGGAGCACCATCACTCTGGCCCTGCACAGCTGACCCTCCACAGAGAGTGGAAGTTGGAGGTCAGTGGTCACAGCCAATCCTTACAGCTGGCTGGCCCGGGTAAATCCCTCCCACTGACCTGCCAACAGCAACCAAGGCTCAACTACAGGAGGAGGGTGCACTCAGTCCACACCTCAAGTATCCAGCTTGGGTCATAGGGGAGGTTGTGCTACTGGACCCCACAGGACACCTACTTCATTAGGCCACACTATCAAGATAGTCATATCAGCTCTACCTAATACATAGAAACAATCACAGGGAGGCTGCCAAAATTAGGAAACAAAGAAAGATGGCCCAAATGAAAGAACAGATCAAAACTCCCAAAAAGGACCTAAACAAAATGGAGATAAGCCATGTATCAGATGCAGAGCTCAAAACACTGTTTATAAGGATACTCAAGGGACTTAGTGAGGACATCAGTATAAAAAAGATCCAATCACAAATGAAGGATACACTAATTGAAATAAAGAATAATTTACAGGGAAACAACAGTAGAGTGAATGAAACCAAGAAGTTAACTACAGAGGAGTTCCATAAGACTGTCAAGTGATTTCTCAAAAGAAACTTTGCAGGCTAGAAGGGATTGGCAAGAAATATTCAGTCATGAAATACAGGGACCCACAGCCAAGACTGCTGTCCCCAGTGAAGCTGTCATGTAGAATCCAAGGGCAGATAAAGAGCTTTCCAGACAAGAAAAAAACTAAAGGAGTTCATCATCACTGAACCATTATTATATGAAATGTTAAAGGGGCTAATTTAAGAAAATGAAAATCAAAACTATGAAGGATAAAATGGCAAAAAATACTTATCAATCAACGATTGAATCTAAGAAACAAAAGAAGCAAACAAGAAGAACAGAGACAGAATCATGAATATGGAGAATGTTTTGATGGTTGCCAGATGGGTGGGTGTGGGGGAGAGTGGGTGAAGATGAGGAGATTAAGAAGTACAAATAAGAAGTTACAGAGTATCCATTGGGATGTAATGTACAGTACAGGAAGTGGAGTAGCCAGAGAACTTATACACATGACCCCTGGACATGATCAAAGGTGTGGGGGTTGCCTGAGAAAGGGAGGGGTGCTTGGTGGAGGCGTGCAAAGGAAGGAAAATTGGGACAACTGTAATAGCATAATCAATAAAATATAATTAAAAAATAAATGTCATGCCTTGGTATTATGAGTATCAAACATTGCCTAAGACACTTGGCCATCTGGGGACATTGTGTACTTCTGAGAGCTGCAGGAAAACATTTGAATAGAAGTCGAATGTGACCCGCTTCACAATCTGAGTTTGACTCAAGTTGGACACTCCCTCTGAGGAGCCTTC
>PVKM010022535.1:0-21763 GCA_004027735.1 Carollia perspicillata
CCTTCCTGGACGCACACCCTGTGCAGCAGCTCCTGCACCCACTGGTCAGTCAGATCGCCTGTTTACACTCATTGGTTAAACCAGTGTCCGCGGAGTGATGCTGGTGTGGGGGAGCGACAATTATCTGGCTAATTCTTACCCTGATAGTTTTTGCTGGAAGGGAATAGTTTAGAGGGGGTGACAGATTATTCTTTATTTTTTAGTTTATAGTTTTGAATCGCCTCATTGCTAGACCTGTCTAGACATATTACCTAGGCCAAATTTAGGTTCCTTGGGAATCTAACCATTAAAAATATTTAAAAACACAAACATTTGCCATTTTTAGAAGATAATATGACTCAAAATTGTACTCATATTTTTTCATTCACTTAAAGGTTTCTAATGTGAAAAGAATGTAATTTTGCAACATAATAATAGATAAACTAACTTGCTACCCTATTTTTTGTTTATATTTAAAAGTTTTAAAGGTACTGTTTTAACCTCTCTCCTTTTTAAAAATGGATTCAGAAGTTAGTAATGAGACATAAATATATACTTTTCCAATTTTCCCACAGTTGTCCCAATGTTAACTCTATGGGAAGCCCATGTAACTACAGGTAGCTTTTTTGAGCACAGAACTTGCGTAGCACTTTAATTCGTTCATATCGAAGTGAGACTTGCAACATGGAAACAGGTTGAAGTCAAGCTCCTGCTTAGCACAGAAACTTGACCTTCTGACACCAAGCTGTGAGACAGAAGTAGCGATACTACTTCCTTTTACTGTGTGGGGAGGAGTATGGGAGAACTCCTTGCAGATGGTTCAACTATTAAGACGTTAGTTATCTAACATGTGGCCTTGGATTCTGAGCATGCTGACTGTCACTTTAGTCCCATGAAAATTGTCTGGCATTGTTTTCACATCCCACCTCCAGTCGCTACAGATCCCTGGCTCTGCTGTGACTCAGTAGAGAGCGTGGTCTCGCAGTCAGATTCAGACAGTCGTGCACAAAGGGGCTCCTCATTGAGAGACCGTCTTCTGTGTAAATCAGCACATCTTGTTCATTAACACAGCTCAGGATAATCAGGCCACAGAGCCAAGAGCGTGTTGGAAGAGGTCCAGAATGCTCCAAAACCAGATAGACGGAAGGAAGCAGATTGGGACCTGTCTGGAAACCAGAATATGCCTACTAAATACTCCCTGCTTTCCCTGCAATCACTGATTAGGAAAAAAAAAACACCCCAAACAAAACCTGACACTGCCCCTGTGCCCCGCGGAGCGCTCCCGGATGAAGTCACAGTCATTTCCCCTTGCTTTGTGGAGATCATAGCAACCAATGCTACATGCAATTTATTTTCTCTTACCCTCTGTTCTTCTGAATGACACCACTTGGCAGGAGCTTTTGCCACTTTCAGAAGGTTCAGGGCCTAAGTGGGCAGCAGGCTGCCTCAGTGGAGATTTATCATGTGGAATAATTCATCGAGCCATATGTTCCAATGAATATATACAGAATGTAAATACATTCGCTGAATTTCTCATTTGCTACCAGAGGGAATCCATCTTTCACATTTTCCAGCAGAGCACTTGACTGCAGATGTTAGAAAATATTTTGCTTTAAGTTTTGTTCTGACTGTTCCCTCTGGTATGATTTACCTGGTTTTTATTTTCTGCAGGAGTCTTAAGCTCTGTGTGAATATTTAATTTAGAAATGCCATAAGCACCCTTGGGTATTCTCAGGCTGATTATTTCCACCAAAATAATCCCTCCTGGCATTTGCCTCTCGTAATGCAGTGGCAGTGTCTCCTCCGCCACCTGTTTAGGCACTTGCTCCCACGTGATGCGGGAAGGGATTTGATCTTAACCCTGGATTCAAGCAGCAAATCAAGATGTTCTAATCGTTAGAGATCCTTCATACGCATTCAGTGCTGCTCGGGTAGTCCAGTTCACGTGCCCTTCCTCTCTCCACTTTCCAAGCCAGGCCAGCGGTCATTCCTCTGAGCCGCATTACGGGAATTGCTTCAGCTAAATTTCAACTCAGTGTTGGCTGACATCAAACTCAGGTTTGAACTTGGGATTAGTGCACATGAGGAGACAGTTAATACTAGAGTATGGGTATTATTTTAAATAAGTTTATTCTAGATAGGGTTTGGAAATTTTGGAGGCAAGCATAATAAATAATCTGGGACCATAGAGAAATGGAGTTAAGAAGGTAGGGAGGACCCAGGAATAACTGTGTCTGCCTGTATTTTGTACGGGATCCTGAAGATAGGTTGTAAGCCACCAAAGATTGCCTTTTTCATGTGTGTTAATAGTTAGTTGCCAAAGTGTGAATTTGGATGTCAAGACTATTTTGATACCTTAAAATGGAGAACCTTGGTTTTCTCCTATATGAGTTATTCGGGTCTTTCCCATTTCTACAACCTGCTTCACTGAGCAAATGCTACTCCATTTGTCATTCAGGAGAGAAAAGGGCAAACGGAGAATGGTAAAGGAGAATGAAAGGCAGGAGGGTACACTATTAATGAACGCCACAGAGAAAGTCAGTCAGCTATCGTCTTTTCCATTTTTATTGTGGAACCTCAGAGATCTCTTAAAAGCTGTTGGCTTTCTTCAAATGCCAAGAGCTGCCCAGCCCTGGGTTTTGCCTTTGGAGGAGATGGATTCATGTCCTAAATGCAGAGACGGGAGACGTGGAGGTGGACAATAAATTGGTTGTGGTTGGAAAGATAGCAACTGCCATGCGACACATAATTTAGGTATTTGACTAATCACACCTCATTTCCACCTGTGAGCATGCAGCGACAACTAACAGCAGCATTGGGAAATGAATTGCTCTCCAGTAAGTAACAGTTATAATTTTCTATATAGTTAATAAAACATACCCTTTAATTTTTCTCTCTACCTGCTTTTTTCAATTGTCTAATAAAGGAGCATTCCCTCTCATTTATATACCTCCTGTGGTGATCTGTTAATAATCCAGGAAAAAAAAAAACCCTGCAAAAACTCGAAAACGCTTGCCATTGGTTTGCTACAATTGTGTGGAAGAAGCCAGTGAAAGCAGACACAGCTGCTACCAAAAAGGCAGTTTGTTGGCAGCCTGACAGCTGTTGATGGTTTGAGTGTTTAAGTACCAGGCCCAGGATGCCCTGCAGTAATCCTATAGAAACACTGGAAACTTTCCAAGTTTAAGATGCCAAGGATGTAACTGTCATGCCTGTTTGTGCCTTCTTTTGTCAAATGTAGCTTTATCTTATCAAGTTAATGTCACTTCTGAGGCAGAAAATAGGACCAAAGAAGAATATGCCTTCCAGAGGACCAAATTCAAAATGGCAGCTGGCGCTCTGGTCCCGTGGTTGTCCGTCCAGTTAAGCTGCAATTGATGATACAAGATCAGGAACCTGGAATTCATTAAAAAATTTTTTTGCTGCTACTATCATTTAAGCCCGTTGTAAATGTGCTTTCATCTCCATCTTAAAAATGCCCAGGACTCAGCATACTAAAAATCAAATAAAAATCATTATAAGACTTGCTTTATCTTAGAACTTCATAAATATTCGGTACAGAAGTGGTAGTTTATTAAATAAAATTTTTTATAATTTGTCAAATTGTGAGAAAAATAAGATGAGATTCTGTTTTAGAGTTAGAGACCTTAAATTAAGGGCTTTATAGATATGTTTAGAGCTCTTTCTATACTTATGTAGAGTTATTGGAAGCAACACATGTGCATTTCTGTACAGAGACACTGGCTTACCAGTCCTTTGTCACTAGATTCTGAGCAATGTCTTTAGCTATGAGTTACTAGAATAATAACTTGGTCCTGATTCTGCATCACCCTTTAGGTTTTTGTCACATGTCATCCTGAATCAGGCTTTTTTATGTTGTGCTGGTCTCTTTCTTGCAGAACAGAGTACTCTAATAATTGAGAAGAATTTTGAGTTGATTTGCATGCAGTTGGTTAACGTTCAGTCTCTAGGACACATCAACTTCCACCGCACTATCTATTTTTGTGTCTATTTGTTACTACACATAATTGTATGATGCTGCAGAGACAGTTCGTTATGTGCTCTTCAAAATGCATGTAAATGCCTCCAGAAAAAAATGTTTACTGCAGCTGCAATGGGAGGGATTTCATTTTTCAGTCTCCCTGATGTTAGGAGAAAATAAGAATAACTTCTGATGAGATTTCTACCTGGAAGACTTTACTTCATTTCAAAAGATTTGCCTTTCTGATTGTTTCCCACAACCAAACATCGCACTGCCTTTCCATGTAGGAGCTGGAGTGAAGGCAGGTTTTATTGTTGCATCTTCAGGCTTTTGAAGTTAATTTAATCCCTGTTGCATGCAAATTACATGGAGAACTATGTCAAGCTTTGTTGGGTAGCCCAAAAGCTATTTCTTGAAGCCTTACTAGGGTGGAACGAGGTTGGAGTGTTAAAAGATGAATTATAAGCCAAAGAAATCTTTCCACTAAAACCTCATAGGAGGTAAATGTGGGAACTGATTGTTAAATGGTGATCAATCCATGTTGGCTGGAGTATATGTACTTGACCGGGATGTACAGTAAAAGGGATAGGAAGCTGGGTGGGCCTGTGTCAGGAAGAGTCTGATTTTGGATTTCATGCAGGAGTTTAGGGGTCCATCCATTCAGAGCCATGCTGAGGAAGATTCGCTGGACAGTGGCATAATCAGTGGATTTGAATAGGAAAGGGGCTCCTGTCCCTGCTCCCAGGGAAGGAGCCGTCAGTGAGAGGTCTGTGTGCATGAGGTGACACGACAATGGTCAACGCAGGATGGTGTCACTGATGAAGAGTAGGAGACAAGTGTAAGAGGATATAGGGAGGTCTCAGGTAAAAAGCTGGGCCATTTACCCACATTCCTATGGTCTTCAGCATCAGTGATGGAGGATTTACATAGAAGCCTGAAGTTTCCACTTGTGTTATTGTATTGTAGTGGAGTTATCTCAAAAAATAGGCGAGAAAATGGTGTAAATGTCCAATGACAGAGTTCACACTGTAGAGTTAGTTACTTTGTAATTTTTTCATATGAATATGGATAAAATTTGGAAATTAAAAGGTAAACAGATGATGGAATGTTTGATAAATGTCTAATATTCACCCCATTTGATCATTTAAATCCCCCAAATTGTTGGAAAGCATGAGGTATGTTATAAAAGAAACTTTTAGATATTTAGAGATTAATGTTTTCTTTAGAAATGATTTTTCTTTAGATTTACTGAAGTATAATTAACAAATAAAATTGTGTATATTTAAAGTGTACAATGTGATGACTTGATACGCATGTGCACTTTGTGAAATGATCACCACATCATTAACACACTCAGCACCTCACATAGGTAATGTTTCTTTTCTTTTTCTTTTGTGTGATGAGACTGCTTAAGATCCTTTATCTTAGCAAATTTCTAGTTTAAAAAACAATAGTATTCACTACAGTCATCATACTGTACATTAGCTCTCCAGAACTTACTCATCTTGTAACTAAAGCTTGCACCCTTTGACCGGAATTTCCCCATTTTCTCTACTCCTCAGTCCCTGGTAACTAGCATTCTACTCTCTATTTCTGTAAGTTTCACTTTATTTTTTAGATTTTACATATAAGAGAGATCATACAGTATTTGTCTTTCTCTGTCTGACTTATTTCACTTAACATAATGTCCGAGAGGTCCATCCATGTTGTCGAAAGTAGCAGAGTTTCCTTTTTTTCTGTCATGGCTGCAATATATATATATATATATGAAATAAATACATATTTATATTTCAATATATGTGCATATTATAAATATATACATATGTATTTCACATCTTTATCCATTCATCTGTTGACAGACATTTAGGTTATTTCCACATCTTGGCTATTGTGAATAATTCAGCAATGAACATGGCAGAGGAGATATATCTTTGAGATACTGATTTTGTTACCTTTGTGTATATATATGCAGAGAGGGATTGTTGGATCATATGGCAGTTATGTTTTAAATTTTTCAAGAAGCCTCCATACTGTTTTCTGCAGTGGCTCTATCAATTTACCTTCCCACCAACAGTGCACGAAGATTCTTTTTTCTCCACATACTTGTTATCTCTTGTCTTTTTTATAACAGCCAATCTAACTGATGTTAGGTGATAATAATTTGTTATTTTTAATTTTTAAGACCTTGTCAGGGCTTGATTTAGGGGGAAAAATCTATGTTTTATCATTGCAAGAGAGGCAGGTCTGTGTAAATCACGACTTTTCAAAATAACGGACTTTGCAGAGCTACTCAGTGTAAAACCAAAATTCTGTCCAAACTTCTGCAGTTAAATAACAGGCATTAAATATGGCCAGAGTGGCATTTCTGCATTTAGCCAGTAAACTAAATTGAGTTGTGAGGCTCCATAAAATGGTAAAAACAAACCAAAACAAACAACAGAAAAACCCCTTTCCTTATCCAAGACCTTATTTGTGTTATTTTTGGTACTTGAAAAAAATCTCCAAGCTTTCGCAGTCAGTGCTCTGACTCATTTTCTCCCCTGAGCAAGTGCCTTTGGGATGGACATGTGTGTTCTGTGCTGGATACAAACCAAACCCTCTTAAATAAGATCAAAGAGTTATGTTTCTGCAGTTGGTCCCACTGTTAGGTGTCTGTTCTTGTCTGTTGGCATATGCTTAGCAAGCCACTTATGTTTGGGTGGTGGTGGTATGTGACATCCTCAAGGAAAGTTGTGATTGCCTGAGGAAGAGGTAGGAGTGATAATTGTGTGAGCTAAAATCTCCTCAAAGGCTCGGAATGGAAGTTACACTCTGTACAATATTAGAGGTTCTGCCATATTGATGCTAACCGTTATGTCAGTCATATTATGCCTCCTGGTCTGGTTGACTTACACAACATCCTTATACATTTCTACTCAGCCGTGTGTTCTAAGCCACAGTGTCAATGGAAAGCTGTTTACAAAGACTTGCAGCACAAAACCGTGTTTTCCACCCGTGAATCATCTGTGCTGTACACAAGGTTATCAAGGGGCTTCACAAGTAGGCTCTTTGAAAGAAAGCCCTGTTTCAAGCAGGATTACTCTGGGGAAAGCTCACTAAATACCAGGACTATCTGGGCTTGTATGCTTTTACTATAATATCTATAACTAGAAACTCTCAAACATATGAAATAGCAATTATTCAGAGATATTTAGAATGGCATCCATAATTCAAATGTTTTTAATGGGATAAATTTAGTTTTATTGTAACATTTTTATACTGTACTGTTTTGTTGTATATCCTAATGCATCGATGAAAATAAGCATCACCATTGTATAAATTATGAAATGTCTATATGTTCATTCTTTTTAAAAAATCCTCATCTGAGTATATGTTTATTAATTTTAGAGAGGGAGAGGGAGAGAGAGAGAGAGTGAGAAACATTGATGTGAGAGAGAAACATTGATCAGTTGCCTCCCTACGTGCCCCCACTGGGGCCCAAACCCACAACTTAGGTGTGTGCTGGGACCGGGCAACGTTCTGGTGTATGGGACGACACGCCAATCTACTGAGCTACTGGGCAAGGGCTGTATTTTCATTCTTCATTATCCTTTTTAGGGAGGGAAAACCTAAGTTTGTATCTTCAGAAGTCATTCAGGATTCAATGTAATAAATAAAGACTTTTACATTATTAAGTGGAAAACCTTTCCATTCTCTGCACTCCTATTTGAAAGGAACTAAGTAGAAAACACAATATTAGGAACTTTGCTAATAATATATTCACTCATGCTGCATTATCGACTTGCCATTATTTAAAATAATACTATGTTCAACCACACTTGAATTACTAGTGTCTGTAGTCAAGTAAAAGACAAGAATTTACTATCTTGTTCCAGTATTATTAGTTTTTCAAACTTTCTCTGATATTAATAGCACTGTGGTTACTCCTGGAATAAATGAAATCTCAGCTTTTTAGTAATTTGAATTAACCAACATAACCTGTTGGGTTTGTGGCAAAAAGTTTATGCTTCATATTTTCTTACTTGCTATTTAATGCTATTTAAACTTAAAACTCACTTGGCTTAGCTTGGTTCCCCAGAAAGCAAGGCATGAGACAGGAAGCAGAGCAAAGGGGGAGCAACGTGGAGCTACCTCATGGGCTTGGCCACGGTGAGGGGAGACACTGCTCCAATCCCATGGGACTTTCTGGGGGGCCTACAACCTGTCTTAGAATCCTACCCAGGGAATCAAAGGGGAAAGCATTTATCTATTGGTTCCCATTCCCCATTGGTCCATGGTGAATTCATGAACACAGGGTAATACCCTGGAATTTCTGGATTGGACATATGTCAGTGCCAGTGTGTTCCCATAGCTTTCTAGAATCTTGGCATCAAGAAAGCCTCGGGGCAGGAAACAAGTTGTACTTCAGGTGAATGTTGTCAAGTGCCACGGGCAGGGAGCCAGTGTAAGTCTGCTCAGAACTGACTGCTAAGGTAAGGGCCTAGACTGCAAGGCAAAGCCAATGGGATTTAGGGGTGTAAAGGGGTGTTTACTCCAGCCAGGTAGATCCTATAAATGATACTGTGACTTCATCTCCTGCTTGAATGGCATGCATACAAGTCTAATGAAATTGTACGTATTAACCATTTTGTCATATTCTCTCTGTTGCCTCTTTCCCAAAGGTGGACAATTTCAGCTCCTGACTCTTGTTTTTTATTTATGGCACTGGTCTAGATCTAAATCTGGGAGTCATTATGGTATTGCTTTTCCTCCACACCCCCCAGTCCAACTATTCAACAAGTCTTGAAGATTTAATGTGCACAGTATGACACCAATCTGTCCTCTCCCAGCTATCTGTGTTAATATGGCTCTCATCAGTGGCTGGTTATTTGGGGCATTTTTCTTCTTTGTTTATAATGGTCTTGGGCAATTAGCCATGTAAAATCATTTATACTCTCTTAGGAAGCCTCAACAACTCACCATGATTGGTGGGGAATGTAAAGTCTGTTATAGCAATTTAATTGAATAATACGATTACTAGAATATGAAGCAATGTGTTGGGCGTGAGAAATCAGCAGGGTTAGAAAGGGCAGTGAAACAAGGTCATGGGCAATGATTCTTGTCACGGCATTTCAAAAGATTTGTAAAGATATTCACTCGATATTTATCTCCTCACATGGAATCAGGGACCATATGTTTTCTATATGTGAGGTTTGCATTTCAGTGTATTGATTACCAAATACTCAAGCACGGGGCAAACAACTTTCAAGGACTAAGTCATTCAGAGCATGTGAAGAGATCAACATGAAAATTCTAATGTTTACCGATTGCATTTTAAGTAAATCACATGTAAATATGTGCAACATTTTAAGAAAAATTCTCCATGTTATGGGGGGTAAGAATAGTGTCCATTTTGGGGGGATAAAATTGAGGCTCAAACGATTAATGAGCTAATACATTCAAAGCACCTATAATAGTATATATTATTATAGAATTTTTTATTGTAGCTCAATATTTAAGATTTTCTCAAGTTTCATTTCATTGGTCAACAACATAAATATTTAAAAGCTCACTGTGTGAGTCTTGAAAAGATCTTACCTTCTTTCCCTCAAATATGTAACTTGCCTAGACTAGTCCTTTGCTTTGTGTGTGTTGTGTGTGGTGGGCAGTTTATGGGGGGTGCTTACAGAACTATCTACTATTTTATTAATAAAACTATAGGGAAATTATCTCTACTTTTTGTATTTCAGAACCTGCAACTGTTAGCAACAGCAAGCGCTTAATCCACTGTAGTCATCCTAATGACCAAATTGTGAAATAGCACTCTTAATGGGGGCATAGATATTATTTTTTGTGCATGTATTTTTTAAAAATCAGAACATGGTATTCCTTGGTTACATGGAATTCTCTTTGTGTTTTCTAATTTTTTGATATAATAATTTTTTTGATTGAGCATAGTAACTGTCTGACACAGCAATTGGTCCACTCCAAATGAGCTTCATTAACGTTTTGTAGAAAGAATTTTGTGGTAGTTGCAGTAGAAAGAAGGGAACTATCCAATTCATTGTCAGGGCAGTTGTTTTCTTTAAGACCAAGAACCCACCTGCCTTGAAGTCATCCATCCCTTTTAAGATGAGCTGCTGTCAGTATCCTTGGCCTACAAGACTCACAGGGAGAGGGGGTCGTGACCGTGCTTTATTGCTCAGTACCACTTCCGAAGTCTTTTCAGGCACAAGAACCTAAGACAAGGGAGATGTCCATTAATGCACATCGCAGTCCAAAGGGCTTCCCTTGAAAATCAGACAGCAGCAGATGCTTCAGTCTAACAGGCTTCTTTACTTACCAGCGGCCTGCAAAAGATGAGCACTGGGGTTTTGTAATGAAAAGCCTCACACTCTTAATGCATCCAGGCAGGAGATAATTCTGAACTGGAATTTAGCAGAAACTATATGAAACATCACAAAAGATTGTAAGATGCCACACAGGTTTTTCCAGGGGACATAATTTGTCACTCACCACTAACTGTATCACCTCCTGCCTGCCCATTCAACGTAGGAGTCTAAACACATACATTTGTGCTTTTCTAAGAGAAACAGTTTTCTGTTTTCTTCTTTTCTAATTTATACCGTATCAGTAAAGAATGGGTAATTGCCAGGAGAAAAATGTGAATTAAAGTGATTCACCATTAGCACGTTTCTGATAATGACATTAAGTTATAAACTTTCAGTAATCATCTTGAGCAGTTCAGGGCGGGGAGGCTTCACAGTGGCGACGGGGGCATCCTGGCCTTGGTCCCATTACTGTTAACAGGGTTCGTGAGTGTTATTCCACACCAACCATTTTGACAATTTACCCCTCTGCGTCTTGCATGCTGTGGAACCAGGAGGTCATGGGTAAAACAGAAATGGAAATGGAAGTTAACGTGAAGAAATCCATATTTCGATGGGGAAGCCATTCAGGAACAAAACAATGTTCTGAGCTCTGGTAACGTGCATGGTGAAACAGATCCTTGAGCTCCTGAACTTCGTGGGCTTGATCATTATCAGACAGCGTGTACCCGCCCACCAGAGCAAGGCTGCTGCCCTGAAGAGGGAAGCAAACACACACACAAACAAAGAGTAGCACAGTGTTCTCTTCTTGAGATGCAGGACAAAAGAAGAGTGAGATGCTTGTTAGTAGGATTAAGATTTATATTCAAGGGTTATAGCACCCCCTGCCTCAAAAAGTAAAAAAAAATATAGCAGAAAGAAAAACACTTTAAATTCAATTTTAGGTTATTTTAGATTTCTCCTAAGATACTTGAAGCTTTAAGATTTCAAAATGATCTTCCAACTATATTATTTACTATATCCATATTTAATTTCAAAATACTTTTATTCAAATATTGGACTCTTCCTCCTTATAAATTATCAACTGGTCTCCTTCTAATCCTTACATTTCTATGTAAAGGTTTATACATCTCCTGAACGAATGGGTTATTTTTGATAAAAACGGGTACTAGGTTGACTCGTGCCCCCTTCAATTACCATTCACCAGGGACCTGTGAATGTGAATTTATTTGGAGATGGGCTCTTTGCTGTTGTAATCCATTTAAAATGAGGTCATAACAGAATAGGATGGTGTCCCTAAAGGAAGATGGATGCTTGGACACAGAAACACAGGCACACAAGGAGGAGAAAGCCATGTGAAGACAGACGCATCAGAGTGGTAACACGGGTAAGACAAGGAACACAAAGGATGGCCGCATCCCCCGGGAGCCGGGAGGGAGGCACGGGCTAAATTCCCTCCAGAGCTTCGCAGAGGGAACTGTGCTGCCTGCCCTTGATACCAGATGCTCAGCCTCCAGAACTTCGAGGGAATGAATTTGTCCTTTTAAATCACCCCTTGTGTGGTCCTTTGTTATGGGAGTCTTAAAACTCTTGCATAATCATAGTTTGCAACGCAGTGGGGGAAGTTGGTGCTTTCTATCTTTTTCTTACTGAAAAATTTCGATCTAAACTGTGACAGCTAACAGGCCATGCTATGGTTCTTCAATCTGCATTTTCAATATCATCTCTACACTGAAATTAGAGAGAGAAATTAATACTACTTCCTTCCCCAAGGATCATTGTACCAGTAGAGAGTGAAACTCACATCTTCAGTTTCACCGGAGGTTAAGAAGAAGAGTACAAAGAGAAGGATGGACTACGAAACCTTGAAGTCAGGCATTAAAAGGAAGAGATGCTTTTGTGAAGCCGTCACACCCTGTTCCTGCTGCCTGGACCCGTCTTCTGCTCCTGAGTCCTCAGCCAGAACGTCCGTGCCATCACCGTTTTACCTAATCTGAGGCCAATGGATTGTTTTCACTGTTGAACACTGTAGTTCATGTAACATGGAAGCAAGAATAGAGAGAGAGTAAAACAACTTTATGTGAAGTTTTAATAGTTATTTAAACAGACCAAACCCAGTGATTTATTTCCTACTTTCTGGCTTTTGGATGTGTGTAAGCCTGAGATAAATACCATCCTCTGAATGAGACTAATGCTTGTCAATTGTCATGCATGCACCTGGAACATATCTATCTTCTAAATATGGATTTCAGATTTTAAGTACATCTCTAGTAGATCCTAGCTTATCATTGTATCTGGCTCTTTTTACACTTGCATCACCAAAAATGTATTACTTGAAGAACCTTTTGAAATTCTGACAGTGTATAATTTTGCTTATTGCTGAACATGTTCATCTTTAGATTTATGAGCAAAGATTGTAATGATCCATCCATTTTTCCATTTTCCATCATTTACTTTCTTCCATTTATTTTTTATAAACATTTTGTGTTTTCAGCATTTTTTTACCTACAGACTATAAGATCACAAAAGATAAAAGGATATTGTCACCTTCTCTTTTGGCAAAACGAGACAGTCCAGGTTCTTGTTCCAAAATATTACGTGATTAATTCTGTTAAATGATTAAGCGGACAAGAGCACCATATTTATTTCTCTATTGCCTTTAAAAATGTTATTCCCTCATTGGCCTTGAATTTGAGAAAATTCATGCAGGATATTGTCATTTAAAGAGTGAGATTTATCTCACTGATACCATTAGTCTCGTCATCACCCTTCTAGTCTGAGCTGCTGTTTGTCACTTTACATTTGTCTTCTGAGTCACCCAGTATCGTGAATCACCATCCTCTGTCAGTTCTCTTCTCTTGTCAATAGGAGGAGAAAATAAATTTTCTGCATTCTCAACTGAGCTTAATGAAAGCTAAAAGCAGACAACAAAGATTGCATCTCCAGTCTTATATTTTTTGAAAGATAATGATGTAACACTTTGCTCAACTTAATATGAAAACTGATGGATGATACAATAGCAATGATTTGTTTTGCTGTTTTATAATCCTAGATAATACTATTATTTTTCTATTTTCTTATTGTTTTTATCTTTCTTAGCATTGTTGAAAATAATGAATGATAATTGATACAATTCTTAAAATGATGAAATTGCAGATCGTTTTAAGGTAAAAAGTATCTTGTAAAAAGGTTGAATGGGCTCATATTATAATTGTGAAATGGAATGGATTTTATTCCATTAAAAAAAGGTAAATTTTCTACGCAGCAGAAAGAAACTAGGAGCTCCTACCCTTTGCGACAGCATGGATGGAACTGGAGAGCATTATGCTAAGTGAAATAAGCCAGGCAGTGAGGGACAGATACCATATGATCTCACCTTTAACTGGAACCTAATCAACAAAACAAACAAGCAAGCAAAATATAACCAGACATTGAAATTAAGAACAATCTGACAGTAACCAGAGGGGAGGAGGGAGGGGAAAATGGGGGGAAGAGGGGAAGGGTTTTCAGGGACTACCATAAAGGACACATGGACAAAACCAAGAGGGGGGCGGTTGTGGAAGTAGGGGAGGGAGGTGGGGATGGCTGGAGTGTGTGGGGAGTGGTGGGGGTTAAACACAGACAACTGTAAATGAACAACAACAAAATAATAAAAAAGTAAATTTCCCTTTGTCCTTTGCAAGACCTTTAATCAAAATAAAAGAATAAATGTCATGGAATACCGGTCCTTAGAAATACAACTTATCAAAAAAAGCTCAAAACTAAAACTGGGTTCCATGGACTGTGATAATATTGTACATACCAAGGGCTAAACACTGTATATATGTCTCAGTAGATGGCAAAATAGGGGCTAAAATCTTTTTTTCAAGAATATTGCCTTCTATATTTCAGACAAAAAAAATTCTTCATGATATGTTCTTATATGATCATGTACTCCTCCTTAGTACCAACAATCACATTTATAATTATTTGACTAACGCCTCTATCCTGCACCTGCCCATAAACTACATGGAGGTAGGAACTCTGTTGTGGGTTTAGGCTGGTGTTGTTGATGACCCAACACAGAACCCAGCTAGTACAAAATGCCCAGGCAGTACTGGTGAGTAAAAGGTGAGAGTTTCTGAAGACCATTTTGCCACCTATCTGAACAAAAGGTTGCCTGGCCACTCACTCTATGCTGTGCTGTTACTTTTTTTTTCAGGACAGAGAATTCAGACTGTTACAAAGTCAGGTCATTTAGCTCTGGAGTTCTGGAGCCAGGTGACTGGGCTTAAGCCCTGGCTATGCCCTTCGCTAGTGTGACTTCAGGCAAACTTATGTAACATTTGCATGCCTCAGGCTCAACTGTAAATTGGAGGTAATACTGGTGCCTTCCTGAAGGATTGTTGTAGGGGTTAAGTTACTTATTACATACTATTTACAAGAGTATCTGCCCCTGTAGTGGGCATACACACATTTGCTGATACTATTATCACAGGTTTATTATTGTGATGACCTGAAATTTATCGCCAGTACTTCTACTCATTGATGCTCATTCTATTCTTGGAGTCTCCTAAAACCAGTATTTCCTGCATGACATCCAACTACATGGCGTTGGCCAGTCAGTCTTTTTTTTTTTTTCAGGTTGATTTCTTTCTTATTTAAAAAATTGTATTAAATTTATTGAGGTGACACTGGTTAATAAAATTAGATATGTTTTAAGTGTTAATTCTATGATCCATCATCTGTCTCTTGCATTGTGCGCCCACGACCCAAAGATGACAGATCATCTTTGGTCACATATATGTGGCCCCCTTCACCCTTTGCCACCCACAAACCCCTTTCCCTCTGGAAACCACCATACTGTTGTCTGTGTCTGTGAGTTTTTGTTTGACTTGTTTGTTTGTTATTTGCTTGAAAAGTTTTATATCCCATATATGAGTGAAATCATATTGTTCTTAACTTTTTTTTATCTAACTTATTTCATCTAAAATGATCACCTCAAGGTTCATCCATGTTATGGCAGATTCTTCTCTTTCTTAAGCTGATTATCCTCATTGCTTTGGTATTCCTCATAATATGATGTTTCTCTTCACCATTTTGCTGGTCTCTTGTACTGAAGAAAGCTTGAAATGATTTGCCTGGCGTCTTCTCAGAGTTCAGTGTCTAGCACTGAATGGAGTTCCCCAGGGGTTTCTAACCAGCCTGGAATGAGGCCATCTCTTCTTTGACCCAAACACTTTTTTTTATCCATCACCAAAGCTTGGAATTATATTATCTATTTTGGCAGACACAACCAATTGTTGAGTTTTACTAAAATTACAGTTATATCAAATCCTTGCAGTTTTTTCTCTTATGTAACTTCTAAAACATACAAGTATATATTCCACATTCTAAGCTCCCATAGTTTTAATGTTAAGTGAGTTATTTTACATGTAATAATAAAAATATAAAAATGTATTGCTTAAAATTTTATTTTTATATAGATCATCTTTTTTAATATCAAAGAATTTGTATGGTAAGAGTTATTATAATTTCCATTTTATAGATGAAGGAACCTGAATGAAGAAAGATCAGGTGACTTCCCCAAGGAAACATAGCCAATCAGTGACAGAACTGTCGCTATTAACAAAAAATGACCGTATTTTCTTTACCCTATGACTACTGTCTTTCTAGAAACTGTTTCTATTATAATTCATATGATTAGATTTGGCCTTTAGCTAGATTTGCTGTTTCTTCCCATTTTATTTCATCGACTGGCCATCTCTGCCCTCCCATCACTAAAATGTTGGTGTGACTAGCACAGGGTCCGTGAGGGCTGTCTGGCCGACTCCTCACAAACACCGCCTTCACAGCAGGCCGGTGCCCCTTCATTCCTTGCTGGGTGGTTGCCATTGAGGCCCACCTCAATGTTCTGTTCTCTAGCCCATTTCTCCATCTTGCCCCCAGAAATATTTTGGGAAACTTTGTTAAATATCTATTAAAGTCCAGAGGCACTCTGTCTTGAGAGTTTCTGTGAATGACAACCTGTGAGTGACAATCTTGCCAAAACATAAAACAAATCAACAAGTCTCTTCTTACAGAATTCAAGTCAGTTTTTTATAATGAAAGGTTAAGTCTTTTAGCCTTCAAAAATACTTTAAATGTTCATCCTGAGAATCATTTTTAGCATTAACCTTAACCCCACAGCCTATCATGCGTAAACTACCTTCCTCACTTTCTTGGTTTACAATCTGAACCACTGGGAATTTTATCCATCTTTAGTTGTCTAGCTCCTTCCTCATTCTCAGCCCAATTTTTTAAGGATTCCATGACAATAACCTCTAAATACCTCATTTAGAAATCAGCCAGACTAGACACTGTAGACTCATTTAGATCTTTGACTTAAAGTCCCTTTGCCAATACTTTTTGAAAATGACTTCCACCAGAGATTATTCTACCTGCCAGAGGAGTCAGGAGTACAATTCGAGATGAACATTTCTTTAACCAAAAATTGAGTGTGTGCTCTCTGTCCAGGATTGTCCTTATTTAGACAAATACAACCTAGCTCCAGAGCTCTGGGGGTTGCCAATCAATGATGTATAGTCTCATGATTGTCTAGCGAAGCACTGCGTATTGGACCACGCAGTTCTGTGTACATTTTCCTTAATTAATTCTGCCTTTCTGTCCCTTCTCCTGCTCTTCCTTATCCTTTGTCGTTTTCTTATTTTAGCATTACTTTTTTATGTTTTCTTACTCAGAAACAGCCTAAATTGTCCTTTTTTGGTTCTTAGAATTTTTCTTAAACCCAAGCTCAGTTAATTATAGTCTATATTACTTTTTGATTGCTGCTATAACAAATTACTACAAATTTTGTGCCTTAAAATAAAACAAGTTCAGTATCTTACAGTTCTGTAGTTTGAAAGTCCAACATAGACCTCACTGGGCTTTGAAGAAGGTATAGGCAGGGCTGCATTCCTTTTTTTTTTTTTTTGGTGTTTTTAGGGGAGAATCCTTATCTTTTCCAGTTTCCTGTGGCCCCACATTCTCCATGTTCACAGCCAACAATGGCAGACTGAGTACTTATTCATTGGTCTTTGACTTTTGTCCACTAGTCACTTACCACTGTGACCACAGCTGGGAAAGTTTCTCCACCTCTCACATTATGTGATTAGGTTGGGTCTACCTTGAAAATACAGGGTATCTCCATCTCAATTTAATCACATCTGCAAACTTCTTTTGCCATGAAAGGCTCACATTAGCAGATTCCAGGAACTGGATGTGAAAATCTTTGGAGACCATCCTTAGCCGATCACATATGCTAACGAGCAGGTCTGCATTTCTGTCTTTCTTATGCCTGTGCCGCCTTTTGTGTGTTATTCAAATATCTGATCATACTGAAGAAGAGAAACTTGCAAAGGTTTAATGGTTTATTAAGACACCTTCAGCTTTTTTTCCATAATCGAGCTAACATGCTCTTACTTAATTGGAATCTCGTTTTTGAGTCTCTTGCACCTTTTCTAAACATCTTTTCATTTAAAATTCTCTGGCCATTGCCCTGAAGTTTTTTGGAACTATTTGTAGCTCGGTTGCATGACTCTCAGAGATCTGTAGTGATAATATTTCCCCTCTTTCCTGCACCTGAATGCAGTCAACCTTGAAAAACGAATTCTCCGGATTCACGCATACTGTGAATAAACTAATTGGGAATGTACAATTGCCTTCACACGTGCTTTTCTGAACAAATATGTGGAGTGGTAATATATGCAGTGGGAGGAAAAGGGTGCAGTATAGAGATATTTCAACTTTCTCTTTGCATCTGGTGAAAGCCTGTGAATAGACTTTAAGCCATGTGGTCAAATTCTTAACAATTCTTATCTTGGCCTCAGTTGTCTGTTTATTAAAGGAAATTATGCCACAGGCTTCTTTGTCTCTGCAGACTCAGAATGTTAGGTTCACCCCTTTTATGCATATACCATTAATCTCAATGTCCCCCAATATTATGGGTACATTATTTTTTTAAATATATCATTTTGATATTTTTTCTATGTTGTTAAATCCCATATCTCAAAGAAATTTTTCTTTGGAGTTCATTTCAGTTTCAGTTTCAGCCATCTCTCTTTTCTTATTTTCTGTGCTCCCTTGTCGTATATCTTAAATTAGTTCATATCTTTTTACATATTCACATCACATTTTTGCAAGGTAGATAAAAGAAATTGCTCTCAAGTGATGGGATTTTCACTTGCTGTGTTTTAGCTTAAAACATACTTCTTCCCCATCCTCCCACAAAAACTAGTTTTATAAACATTTTATAAACATTTGTGAAGCTGGCAGCATAAAGGAAATTGCTGACACAACGTCACGGCATCTATAATTTTGCAAATGATATGACTGCATGGGGAGAGTGAGGATGATAGGATAAAAAATTGGGCGATACTTTCTAGTTAAGGCTGAACATTAAAAAAAGACTAGTACAACTTAGTTATAATTTGAAGTATTTGGAATATTTCTACTTTGTAGACGCTTGGCCACTGTGCTCCAAATAGAACTATGTTCTTATGGACCAGGTGGAGCTGCGTATTATGTGCCAGTAGATTAAGGATCTCTGATGATTTGGAGAGACAGAAAGGACAGGTTGCGGTCTGGAAAAGTTCATCTACCCCTCAGGTTCTTGTCCTCTTCCTCCTCTTTTTCTTCTCTTTCTTCTTCTTCTACTAGAGAAGGAATATTACAGTGCCTTTCTTGATGATGCTGAAGGCTTATTATATGTCTGCAAATTATATATATATATTTTAGACTACTGTGTAAAGTATTGTATCTGTTCTTGTCAGACCTGTTTGCTTTTAGTATAAAATCTATGAACATAATTTATGAAACTTCAGATATTTATTTGTATTTTTGCAATTTCCTTATGTTGAAATCATGGTTCCTTTGAGTACCTTTTTTAAAAAAAATTTTAATTGTTGTTCAAGTACAGTTCTCTGTCTTTTACTCCCATCCCAGACCACCCCCCAGTGCTCCCCACCTCCCTCCCATTTCCACCCCCCTTAGTTTTTGTCCATGTGTCCTTTATACTTGTTCCTATAATCCCTTCCCTTTTTCCCCTGAAATTCCCTCCCTTCTCCCCTGTGGTTACTGTCATCCCATTTTCTGTTTGAGAACCTTTTTAAATCAGGCCATGTTGTTTACTAGGGTACACTCTAGTGCACAGTAGTTCTTTCTTTCCCACTAGTCTACATCTGGAAGGCTTTTGTGTTCAGTTGGCTCTGTGGTCCTGGTTAGAACACTGACCTAACCTCCATCTGGCCTGTTTCCATTTACCACCTGTGTGACTTCGGACAAGTCATTTGCTACTTCTAAACTTCAGTTTTTAGGGCCCCTGAATAATGAGTTGAAATCCTATTATCTCTAACCTAAACTTACCTCCCAGATCAACATGCCACGTTTCTCAGATTCTGAAGATACTAGCATAACTAATACTTACTGAATACTTAATTTTGTGCAAGGCACTCTTCCAAGTAATTGCACACAAACTTTTAGTCTTATAAAAACTATGATATGAATGTTAAAATTTTCCATTTCATAGGTGAAAAAATGAGGCACAGAGAAGTTAAGGAACTAGCCATGGGTCACACAGCTTGGAAGTGGCAGAGCTCAGATTTGGATGCAGGAATCTGGCTCCAGAGCTCACTTGCTTGTCCACTATATCAGGAGGTCCCCCCCACCCACTTTTTTTCAGTAGTTTGGTGCTCTTCCTGTTGCAGCCAGCCTTATACAAATCACAATGTAGATCTGTTACTTCTCCAAAGGGCATTTCCCTTCCTTCCCCTTACCAGAGCTCACCAGTCTGAACTGTCCATGTTCAGAGGCCATACCCACTTCTGGAGTTCCTGAGGTTGACTGCTCTGCTCTTCTGGGATTCTGCTTTATGTTGAAAAAGTGACAAGCAATTTCAAAGCAAGGGAAGAACAACATGTTTAATGGGAGAGCTATTTTGAGAAGGAAAATGTCTTTCTCTGAATCTAAAATTTGAATATGTAAGTGGCTATCTATGTGATTAAGCATACTACTAATCCATTTCTGGATACTCTTGACACATACCGACAATTGACATTATTTTCATGTCCTTTTCTCCTTCCCAGTAAAGCCAGAAATAGGCGCCAAATGTGTGCTTGTTTTAAAACACCCTGAGCTTTCCTGGGATGTTTTAAATTGCATCTGAATCTCTGGTGCCGCATTAAGTTGTCCCTTGAAAACAGAAGAACGTGATTTTTTAAAATGCATTTCTTAGAGTCATAATAAGAAATAAAGCTAAAAATTAAGCAATTTCAATTTTAAGTGACAATATCTTTATAAAAAGCCCAGAGGACACTTTCATTAAAGTTATTTTACTAAACTAAGACCTAAGAGGGGCTCCAGATGTTTTTATATTGACATGCACTTTTAGTCCTTGAGCCTCGCCAATGGCAAGCTCACTGAAGCACAATATTAATTGTAAAAATCTTGCAAAAGTATTTGATTTACACCGTTTTTATTTTGCCAAGTTTGTGGCTAGATTCTTTAGAGATAATTTTGAATTATTTGAATGAGCCTACTTTGAGATCATGTATAAACAATTTATTTATGTGTGATTGTATCATCCGTGCTATGTTCTGTTCCTTTCCTCTTTATTTTTCCAGAGGATTATAGACTTTGGACTCTGTGAGAAAGGTCAGGGTGTTCTCTAATCTCTCCTGCCATTAGGAAGAATACCAATGAGAAGCTATTTGTTATACTACATTTAGACAGTTTCATTTATACACTTGAAAATCAAGTTTACTTTGGGACAGTTATGGATGGAGTAATGGCAGATTTACTTAAACCGTGAAGAGTAAAAGCCATAGAAATAAAAACTGAAGTGGTTCTTTAGTACCTTGTGCTCAGGTTTGACCTTGGCACTACCCACACTACTCACATTGCCTGTCTCCTTGTCAGTCTCTCCCTAACCTTGGGAGCCCGTCCGTGAAGGGTGCATCCACCATTCTTAGCACAGAACATAGGACATCACAAGGTACTCCTTCGATGTTTTGTGAATGGACAAATGAATAAATGAATGAATTTCTGGTCATTCCAATAAGCAAGTCATATTTATTTTCCTTGCAAACCGCAGTTACCACACCATAGGTAGGCAGAAGTAGTGCAAGATATATTCACAGTCTCTGTGTGTGTGTATTATGTAGGAGTAAAGCATAAATATTGAGAAGGATGGTGGTTTAGTGTATGATAACCTACTACAATATAATACACATAAATGTAATGTAATAATATAATAAGTGTGTGTTAATAGATTTAGGTGGAAAGAGCACCTATTTAAGTTGTAATTTTCTAGGAAATTAGCAAATTCAGGCACGATTTTATATGTGCCAGTGAAGGCTTGCTTCAGCTTTTTAAAAACACGACTTTGAGTATTTTTAGCAATTAGAGAAAAACAATCTTTGGGGACCTCTTGTGTCCTCGGAAGCTCTAGCGAAGAAATCAGCGCCAATTAACTCAGAAG
>PVKM010022536.1:0-21767 GCA_004027735.1 Carollia perspicillata
GGGGCGGGGTTGATCTTTATTTTTTTGGTAGAGAAAGAAGCGAGGAGAGCACCCAGGTCCTCGTGGGCGTGAGCAAAGACAGATGGAGCCTGCTGGCTACTTTGGACACGGTCAGGTGCCGGCGGGGCTGCGGTTGGCTAGGGGAGCAGACGGACACCCAGGCCCCGAGGCAGGCAGCGGCCCTTTCCCTCTGCTGTCGGAGCAGCTCTAGACATCGGTGGGAGGAGTGCCCCTTCGCCCAGCTGGCAGGAGGGCCTCGTCTGCACACAACCCTTTACATTACCACTACCTGCAGAATAGCTACAAAGTGCGACTCTGAGTGACCCTCAGACTTCAGGGATGTGTCCCCAGAGACTGCCGCAGTCACGGGACCTCTCTACCTTGCCGCTGGGTTGGGGGTGGGGCGGGGGCGGGAGGCTGCTCCAAGGAGCCATCACTCACCCCATACGAAAGGTCCCCAGGAGCCAGTGTTGATACAGAGCTTTCACCACAGTGTCTCATTTAGTGCTCACACTAGGAGACACGTATTATTAACTCCATTACACACGTGAGATTACACAGCTCTTAGAGTTAATAATTAAAACAACTGTGACTCAGAGTGGCTGCGTCTATCGGATGTGATAATGGAAGCATGGATCCCACCCGGTTGCCCGGAGGACCTTATCTTGTGCAAATCCAAAAGGCAGAATTGTGGCTGCCGCAGCAACCGCCTCCCTCCAACTGGGTACGGATGTGCTGGGCAACACAGACAGCGGGACTGACCCGAACTGTCCCCAGTCGGAGATCCCAGTCCATTCACTGCTGATGGGAAAGGGCAGGGACAGGTGGCTGCTGAGGCCAGAGTGTGAGGAGAGCCAGGATGCAGCCAAGCCTGTAGCGCTGGCAATGGCAGGAGAGCTCAGGGACCTCCACTGTCTCAAATGGACTCACCGCCGGGGCCCCTTTCTCCACAGGACAAGGCAGAGGGTGCGCTGCCTGGGAAGAGCTGTGCTGACTACCAGCAGAGTCTCCACTTCCTAAAGTCGTCAGCTGCCAAGCACTATGTCACCCACAGAAGTGACACCCAGATGGTCAACACTCCTGGTGCCCGAGGCGCGGACAACAGGTTCTTTCTGTCAGTGGTTCAAAGGACAGTACAATGCCAGGCCCTGCAGCGTGTACCCAGGGGAGTGGGAGGGCACGGTGGAGGAGAGTTACCAGGGACAGCAGCAGGGACTCACCCGGATGCACTCTAGGCAGTGACACTGGTATCGCAGTTGGCCTACTTGTGACAACACGTGTGGAAATTTTTCTGATGCCAAACTCTAAGGAGAATCCACAGCCTCTCTGCCCCACCCCCTCGCCCCTACAACTTCTCTGTAACCGCGTGGATCTGACAATCAAACTGAGAGGCCACAGGTGTGCAGCCCATAAATAAACCAGGAGGGAGGTAAACTAGAAAAAGATGAGTATAGGGCCTACAAAGATCAAAAAGAAACTACCTCTGCAAAACCTAGTATTCATATGCCAACATTTTACATACGTACCCTGAGTAGGCAGAGACAACTAGAAAATATAGCCTAATATACTTCTGATCCTGAAAATTCAGAGGAAAATGATGTAAACAGCAGAGAAACATTATTACATATAAAAGCTTTACCCCATGGCAGGAGTCTTCATCCTTGTGATGGATATGTGAGCCAATCAGAACGGTCAACACTGAATGGTCGAGGAGTAGTCATGTGACCTAAGTTAGACCAATCAGACTCCTTCCCTGTAATTTTTCAAACTAGAGCAGAGGGACAGGTTCCTCCCCCACAACCTCCCACCCCCCAGCCCGGGACCAAAGCTTTGAAATTGTAAGTTAAGCAGCCTGCAGCCCTGTGCTCCCGCAGCATGCAGAAGCAGATCGGAGATAATGCGGTCAGCGTGCTGAGGGGAGGACTCAGATGCAAGGACTGAGAGCACAGCCATGTCTCTCTCCCCCAGAACAGTCATCGACCCAGGCCACACCACCATGCCCTTCCCAGTCATAAATTTCCTAGCTCACATCATCAGTTTGAGGGTTTACAGGTTCATTTTATGAGTGTGAGAGTAGGTAAAACTTGAGATCAAGATACAATGCACTGGCCTTGGCTGGCATGGCTCAGTTGGTTGAGTGTCATCCCACAAAGCGAAAGGTCCCCGGTTCAATTCCCGGTCAGGGCACATGCTTGGGTTGTGGGCTGATTCCTGATTGGGGTGCAAATGAGAAGCAACCGATCGATGTTGCTCTCTGACATTGATGTATCTCTCCTTCTCTCTCTCCCTCCCTTCCCCTCTCTCTAAAAGTTAATAAATAAAATCTTTTTTAAAAAGACATAATACATTGTTTCTGACTCTTCTGGAGTTCACATGCAAAAGATGTGATCCTTTTATCTAAGAAACACTAAAAAGCCGGCAACAGAAGCTGATGTTACATGAAAACATGGACACTACATGCCCATTAATGACAGGGTTGTACATTCGTGTTTCACGATGGGTGGAAACTAATGGCATTTCACGGCCTACTCCAAGGGCATTCCCATTAAAGAACGGCATTGTCTGGAGTTTTCAAGGATAAAGCAGACATGAATAAGCGTCCAGAGAGAGGGAGAGGCGTTCATGGATTTGGAATGTCCTGTGCCACTGGATGGAGGTGGGCGTTCTGCTCTCACACCCAGCCCCACCCAGCCCCCTCCCAGGCGAGGGGAGGCCATCATGACTCAGCCCCGCCCATCACGCAGGCAGCAGCACCATCCTGAGTTCCTGGAGGACGTTTCCAGAGGCCATGCTGCCTTGTGGAAAGACAGAAAACCTGATTCCGAGGGACTGGCTGAGACAGTCCCTTCCTAAGGCCAGGTGGACTTTGCCAGGTAAATTGATAACCTGGGCGGGCAACTCTCAGGACTTCTTCTTAGGGTGAGGAAAATTTGCATCGCCCCCAAAGCACATCTAGATCTTCCCAAATTTGCTCCTTCTAGTCTCTCGGTGGACACGGCCTAGAAGCAGGCCTGGTGCCCGGATTCTCATTCTGGGTGGCCCGATGGGGCCTCCTTAACCCACTGCTATTGCTCCGTTTACTCCAGCAAGGAACCTGGCTCTGTTGCTGCCTTCCAGCACCCAGCTCCTTAAAGTGAGCTCTGTCCTTGTCTGTTGCCCTCAGGGCCCATGTCTCTTTCATCCCACCTTCCAACACCCAGAAGAATGCCTGAACAGGAGAGGGGCCAGCAACTGTTTGGAGACAGCACAGGGATTCTCAACACACACTTGGAAGTAGTTTGCACAGAAAATGTGCTTTCACATTTCTAGGCAGAGGCTTTTTACTCATCATATTTGCAAAAAGAGAGAGGCCTCCCCCCTCAAATAGTGAAGAACCGCAAAGGCATGAGACAGGACTCGGCAAGAGGGGCCTGGTCCTCGCTGGGTGACCCAGCCTTGCCATCCCAGCACCTGAGTTCGGGGTGGCTCCCTCTTCAGTCCTCAGAAGCACCTCGCTCTCTCAACTGTGCATGACCTGGGCTCCCAACTGGGAGGAAGCTCCCTGGACGCAGTGGCTCTTAATCCCACGGCCTGCGCTCAGCACGAGCTGCCCTTGAATGCTCTGAGAGCTGGGAGGGACCAGGGCATGGCCTGTTCTGCTGAGGCTTTGCCATAAAGACCAGGAGAAGACAAAGGGAAGGAGCCTGCCCCGTCTCAGACTGGGCTGGGCCACTCAGACCCTTCGAAAAACACCCACCTGGGCCTGGGAAAAGGAAGAGTCCAATTGGAGACTGGTGGTCACAGGAAACAGTCCACCCGCTTCATCATTTCTTCTGCACAAAAAGCTCTTTTGAGAGTGTGAATGGAGGCTTTATGCAGTAAGTTCTCGTCCACAGGCTAATAAACATGTGAAATGGCCTCTCAGACCAGGTTCCTGCAGCCTGGACACTGAGGTCATTCAAGAAACAATTAGATGCCATCTGGAGAGAGCCGGGACTCTAAAGGAAATTGCCTCGAAGGGCCAAACAGCATGTTTTCATTCCCAGAGTCTGACACATCCTTAGCCTCACTGACATAAAGGACCGTGGAGCCCAGCCAGCTAATCCACGCTGGGAGCACAAACGGGCAAACGCAGCAGCCATGACTACTTCAGCTCAAGGATCAGGAGGGCGTTCATTCTCCGCCCGCCCCAAGCAGACGCCTCCCTCGACTGCACTGCCCCATCGAGCTGAGCCTCTGTGCCATAAACCAGGCCCTGGCCTCACCAAGCCTGGGGTTTTCACAGTTTTAATACAAAGCAATTAGAGCAGAACAGCAACTGCTTCAGGCCCAGCTCTTTACGGCACATAGTGAGCCGCAAAAATGACCCGATTGTACAAAACAGTGTTTACTGGGGCTTCACAAGCCACTGAGTTGCAAAGACCAGTCCCGCCACGGAGAACTCTTATTTCCAGGCTAGAGTCTCGAGTTTTTCTTGTTTTTAAATAAAAATTGAGTGTCTCTTTTCTATTAGTAATCAGTATCTTTAGATGTCAATGCAATGGTTGAACAAGCTGGTTTAAAAAATATACTTAGCTAGAGAATAGTATATAGACTTAGGTGAACAGGAGGCGGTGATTTGTGTTCTAAGTGTTTCTGCAGCTTCCTAACAGCTGTCATGGAGCCGGAGACCCTCCAGGGCTCAGTGCTCCAAGTGTGGCCAGCGGCCCCGGGGCCTTGCAGAGAGTCCCTGGGGTCAAAGCTGCATTCATAACACTACAGAGACATTCTGCGCCTGCCTCACTGGGCTGACGTTTACACTGAGGGGGAGAAGGCAGTGACGGGCAAATCCACTGGGACCTCAGCACCAAGCTAGGGAGAGGCACCGAACTGGGTAAGTGGTCATTGCATTTCTTGACCACCATATTTTTTTATTATTTTAAATTTTGTTTATTATTCTTATTTTTAGAGAGAGGGGAAGGCAGGGAGAAAGAGAGGGTGAGAAACATTGACATGTGAGAGAAACATTGATTGGTTTCCTCTCACGTGCCCCCAACTGGGAACCTGGCCCACAACCCAGGCATGTGCTCTGACTGGGAATCGAACCAGCAACCTTTCCATTCACAGGCCAGCTCTCAATCCACTGAGCCACACCAGCCAGGGCAAAAATTTTATTTTTAAATATTAAAAAATTAAAAATACATTTCTTTGAAAAACTACCAGCTGCACCTAAGAAGTCCTTGGTGAGGCGGTAAGAATTACTCACTTTATCACGTCTCTTTACTGCTCTGGGTGAGAGGCAGGAAGCACCCACGGCTCTTCTCCCGCATCCCCGAGCACACAGTTATCTCCAGGGAAAGGAAATTTGCAATTAAACTGTGAGCTCAATTAGCTGCCTTTTCACGAACACCATTTTCACCTCCCAGAATGTCTGACAAACTCTGGTTGCCTGGACATGGGTATTTGGCATGCCTTTGCCAAAAAATGAACAAAGTGAGCCTGTCACTTCAAGGAACACAACTGACAGTATTTGTTGCCAATGATGAACTTGAGCTTTCAACTGGAAATTAAATTTGGGGAAACTTGCATTCACTACCACGAGTCTGACCGCTTCCCAAATACTTCCATGATTTTTCCGATGTGTAGGGACAGCAGCGAGTGTGAGTCTTTGCTACTGCAGAGCGAAACCTGCCGACATTCGAAAGATCGGAATAACTCAGTAGACCGGTATTTTTCAAATGACTAGTGCGCGGTGGTACAAAGTCACACACGGGTAAAAGATCCACTGAAATTGCCAAATGGACTAGTGGATTTTTAAGGGAACAGAGTGAGAAAAAAAAAGTTCATTGATGTGGCTTCAGATTCCACATTGCAATTAACCTTGATAAAACTACAACTTTTTAGTGTGACCTCAAAGAAGTTACATCTTTAACCAACTGAAAAGCCTATTAAAGTATTCTTCCTGGGGGGTGGGGGCGGGTGACATGGGTGAGCCCCTTCAAAGGTACACATCTGCAGTCGGGAATGCGTCAGTCACGGGAATGTCGTGCTCCGCACGGTGGCCACAGTTACCATTACTGCACTATGTATTTGAAAGCAGCTGGGAGAGTGGGGCTTGAAAGCTCTCACCACACGAAAAAGAACGTTTCTGTAATGATGTGTGGTGAGGGGTGTTAACTGGACTCACTGTGGTGATCATTTGCGATGCGTACAATACTGAGTATCACACTGCACACCTGAAACTAACACGATGTTATGCCAACTACGCCTCACTACAAAAATGTTCTTCCCGTCTTAAACCACATATCTGTGCAAAGCCCAATTTTCTTCCGACTTCAAACAGATGGAAGGCGGACATGTGAGTCGAGCTGCGTCCCTGCAGACGAGACGCCGCAGACATGCGCACAAATGAAGAACAGTGCCTTTCTCCTCGCTAAATTCTGTCTCGTAAAATTATGACTTTTCATAAAAATTGTTATTGATAGTCGCACGATGGGTTTATTATTAGGAGGAACTAAATATTAAAATTCCCGTATTTTAAGTTCTAACTCAATAAACCAATAACTAAAACTCACATAACAAAAGCTCTTTTGAGGCCCTTAATTCTTAAGAGTGAAAAGGGATCTCGAGAGCAAAGAGACCGAGCCCGTCTGCTCTAATACAGCTAAGCTGCTTGTTTCACACGATTCTGACTGAGCCACAGTTCTCAGCACCACCTATGGCGCAGACTAAGGTATTTAAACAAGGGGTGCTTTTATTTTCATAAGTCGTCTTTCCAGAGCAGTGCTTCACTCCTCTTTGCTCCCACCCTGCGTCCTGCCCAGCAGGAAACCCTGATGGCTCTGCCATCGTGTTACATACCCTGAGTCCCCTTTCTTCACCGCCCGTTCTGCTATCACAGGTCCCAACTATCATCAGCTCACATCTGGACAGCCACAATGGCCACCCTACGGCTCTCCCTGCGCCCAGCCGTCTGCCAGCAGCCAGAAGCCAAAGTGACCCTGAGGTGGCTCCCCGTCTCCCTTTGCAGGTCAATGTCCTTACTCAGAGGCAGAAGCCCCGTGCAGTCCGCCTCGTCGCCTTCCCCGCTCTCCTAGAACAGCTTCCACCGCTCTCGCTCCAGTCCACCCGCTCCAGCCACTCTGGCCTCAGAGTTGTTCCCGAGGGAAGAGGTGAACTCCAGCTGCGTGGCCTTGCTCTGTCCTCTTCTCTTCAGACAACACACTCGACTTGCCCCTGCACTCGGACGTCACCTTTTCCGTGAGGCCTTGCCTGGCCTCCCTATTAAAAATTTAACGCTCCCTTACCCCAACACTTTGTAGTTCCTTTCCCTGACGCATCTCTCTGCTTAGCACGCATCCTGCCTAATGGGGTTTACTCGATTGTCTCCCTTATCTTCTCACTCCTCCACCTCAAAACACAAGATCCACAGAGGCAGGGGCGCTGTTTTGTCCACTGCTGTGTCCTCGGCTCCTAGGACAGTGACCAGCAGATGGAGGATACTCAATAAATACTCGTTAAATTACTATGACACATAAAACAAACACGACTATATTTGTTAAATAACCGCAAAACTGTTTTTGATAAGAAAACATTAAGAAGAACCCATATGTCAGTAGGGAATTGGTTAAATATAATTGTATCCTATACAATGTAATACTGGATAGCCATTCAAGAGAAAGGTAGACCTATTTATTTAACATGAAGTCCAATGAACGAAAGCAAGTTGCAAAGCAATACGTAGTTATATATTATTTTTTAATCAATCAGTCAATATAATTGTTCCCCAACTCAGCCTTCTTGGTCTCCTAACAGTTGGACCCTCTCAGATCTCCCAAGAGCACCCGAAGCTTCCTCACTCCCTCACTGTCTCTCCACTCAGGAAACACAGAGCCTACTCCTCCCACAGGGCTTCTCCCACGGCTCTGCCCTGCTCCGGCCAGCCTGGGCGAGCGTCCCACAGGCACGGGGTCTTCCCTGTGAATCTCTAGCACGCTGATGATATCTTTGGCCTTACCCAGTATCAGCCTCCTTCCTGTCACGCTACCATTTTTTTTTCAGTTGTCAAATCACAGTTCAAATAAAATTTTTCAAAGGAAACTTGTTTACCACAGGTAAAACTTCAAATCAACACCACCGCCCTACAAAATCTACATATCGTATCACAGCATCCTGAACCTTTTTGTCTAAGAATGTTAGACAATATTTCTAATGTCTTGAAAATGTTAATGTCTTATATAAAGTCAATAAAAGCCACTTGCATTTTTGTACACTTTAAACACAGCTCTTAGTTCTGAAGTTGTAAATATAACACTATTATTATACATTTAATGTGAAAAGCTCCCAGAATATTTAAAAACTGAATTGTAGTTAAATGCTGCACTGTTGTGACATTTGATGACCACTAGAGGGCAGAGCTTAACAGCAAATGCTTCCCATTCTAAAAAGCCTGCAGACTAGAGAATTACTGGGACCCCATAACAAGATCTGCACCCCTATGTTCATCGCAGTGTTATTTACAATGGCCATGATTTGGAAGCAGCCCAAGTGCCCATCAGTAAGACGACTGAATAAAAAAGCTGTGGTACCTTTACACAATCGAATACTGCTCAGCTGTAAAAGGAAAAAAAAAGGAATTTTACCCTTTGCGAGAGCATGGATGGACCTGGAGAATATTATGCTAAGTGAAACAGGCCAGTCAGGGAAAGACAAATATCATATGATTGCTCTTATATGTGTAATGCAATGGACAAGATAAACTAACAAACAAAATAGAAACAGAATTAATTATAGATACATGGAGCAGACTGACAGCTGTCAGAGGGGAGAGGGGTTAGGGGGCTGGGTGAAAAGGGTGAGGGATTAAACAAAAAATAAAAAACGAAACAGAGACGCCAACAACAGGGTGGTGATTGCCAGAAGGAAGCGGGTGGGGGAGGTGGAAGAGGGCAAAGGGCGGGATGGATGGCGATGGAAAGATACTGGACTTTGGGTGGCGAGCGCACAGTGCAGCTGTTGCGTTACAGAGTTGTGCACTTGAAACCTGTGTGGTTTTATTAACCACTGTCGGCCCAATAACTTATTCAACTTACAATAACAATTCAACTTAAAAGAAGATCTCCTGAGGAAGTGAAGGGTCTGAGCCACAGAGGTCGCCCTAACGACACTTTTTGAAGTGCACATCTCTACCCAAACGTGGGAATATTTGAGGTGCCAACAGAGGCCTCACAGTTTTTGTTCGATACCAGATTGGCAAGAGAAGGTAGACTAAAGTTAGGTGAGGGGCACTTTTGCTGCCATGAAATAAAACCGCTAAAGAATTTTTGGAACACTTTTAGACATACAAATGTTACTTGTGCTTTGGGAAACCTTAAGATCTCTGGAAGAAGCTCATTTCCTCTTCTCTCGGTTCAGCGCCCTTTGCACCTGGCTGTGTGGTCACCAGTCAGCCCATCGGGCACTGAATACGGGATGGGGCAAAAGTAGACCTCCAGTTGTAGGTACAGGAAACACGGTTTACTCTGTATTATCATTCATGAAGTATCGTATTATTTTCCATACGGACAACGTGAACCCACTTCTGCCCCACTCGGTATTTATTGACAGGAGAAGGTCCCCGCACTCAGCACTCACATTCTGATGAGAAGTTAGGGGTTTAGTAAGTAAACAAACAGAAACTGGGACAAGGGCGGTGTGGGTAACCCACAGAGAAATGAGACGAGGCAGGCTGCTTGAGCAGGGGGTCAGGAAGCTCTTTCCGCGGCTGTGAAATCTGAGTCAAGACAGGCCAGCCACACGGAGAAGCAGGGGGACAGTCCCTAAACTAGTAGTGACTGAGCACTAGCTACACGGCAGGCACCGCGCTGACGACGCGGTGTATGTTCACTCGTCCGGCTCCTACACTCCCCCGTTTGCCGTTGAGGAAACTGAGATCCAGGGAATCCCAGACACGTGCTCCAAGTCACACAACCAAGAAATGGTTAAGACGGGACTTCGCATCTTACTAGTTTCCTGGGGATGTTGTAATAAATTACCACACACTTGGTGGCTTTAAAATAGAAATTCATTCTCTCATAGTTCTAAAATTAGGAGTCCAAAACCATGGTGTCGGCAGGGCTCTGTCTGAGGGCTCTGAGGAAGATCCTTCTCGGCTCCCCCAGCTTGTGGGGGGCCATCCTTGGTGTTCGCCAGCCCGTGCACGCATCAACCTGCCTCCGCCTCTGTGGTCACATGACGCTGTCCCTGCGTGTCGTGTCTATGTCTCAATTCCTCTCTTCTCACAAGGACAACAGTCACTGGATTAGGGCCCACCCTAATCCAGCATGACCTCATCTTAATTTGAGCATATCTGCAGAGACCTAACTTCCATATAAGGCCACATTCAAAAGTACTGGGAGGTTAGGACTTCCCATATTTTGGGGGGAGACATAATTCAACCCATAACAGCATCTGAGCACCCACTTCAAACCACTCAGCTGTTCTGCCTCAGAAGAACCTTCCAAGGCCAAGACCGGGGCCGTGGGAAAAGCCGACGTGGGGGAGTATAGAGACTAAGGGGGATGGTGGGACATGAGGTCAGAGGTCAGAGGCAGACTCTGAAGTCCAATTATAAAGCTGAGTCTAGTCAGACGCCATAGCTTCAGTTCTTGCTTGCATATTAGTTTTCTAGTCTCTTCACCACCTTGCATACTGTTTGGGGCTTCAAAAGAGTCCTCTTCCTGCAGCCAAGGACGGAGGCCGCAGCACAGAATACGAATGTGAATCTGGCCTCGTTCCATTGGCAGACTGGAAGCAGGCTCCTTCGAGCCCCTCCAGAGGGCAGCTCAGGGCTTGACCTTGATTCAAGCTGTCCATTTCCAGAGGCCCTGGGAGAATTCACATCTGACTTGGGACACAGAGAAAACTCGGGCTGCACAGGCAGAGCGGCATCTGACCTGCGGAGTTAGCCAGGCAGGCCCTGGGCAAGAACAGTCAGGATTCGGGCACCTGTGCAACCAGCGGAGCCGAAGTCGCTGACCGTGACGGGCCCGGCGGGGAGAGGCTGCTCCGAGCAGACAGGCCCACCGCACGAGGCGCTGAGATGCGTCCACGCAGAGCCGTGCCACACAGCATCGTCCCTCGTTGTGCCAGGTCACAGAGCTTGCACGCGGACTCGCTGCTGTGTCATCAGGCAGGGTGAGAGGGCTGTCGATGACGCAAGGCTGCGTCCCGGAAGTGGGGGCATGAAAGCATGGGACTCCTATTGAAAGCCCATGACGCACTACTCAGGCAAGACAGGGACAGTGTATGTGCGTCCAGTCTAGAGCAGGGGTCAGCAAACCCTTCCTGCAAAGGGCCCGAGAGCGAATGTTTCAGGCTTTGCCATCCACTCTGTTGTAACTACTCAACTCTACCATTATAGGGGCCACATGCAATTGAATGGATGTGGCTGTGCTTCCATCAAACGTTATACTCCCGCTGAAATTTGAATTTTATAATTTTCACAACCTTCTTCTGATTTTTTAAAAAACATTTAAAAATATAAGATCAGTTTTTAGCTTGAGGGCCATACAGTAGCAGGTGGCAGGCCAGCTTTGGTCTTAGGCTGTAGTTTGCTGAATCCCCCCACCCCCAATCTAATGATATACCCAAATGCTTGTGAATTAACTCAGTGACATTGTGGTAATAAGGCCTCCGACTGGAAATCTTTCCTCCCCTGGAATAGTTTACGGGTTTCTGGCAAGAAGCCAGGCACTCCTGTGAACTCTGGAACTGACCCTGGCTTCCTCTCCCTCACCTCCCGCATTGAGTCCCAACAGAACTGTCAGCTCACCTAATGCACTGGCTCTTAATTCTGTCTCTAAAAGGCCTCCAGCACTGGCCCTGGCTTTCCCTTCCCACTGCTGCTCCCTCAGGTTAGCTCTCGATACACCTTCCTGTCACCCACTTGACTTCACTGAGAAGTTACTAACACGTGGTGCACGCTCCGCGCTCCACCGAGAGAACCAGCGCAGCAAAAGACCCACGCGCTCAGCACTTTCTCTGTCTGATCAGCAGTCTGATGCGGCCCATCTGCAAATCAGAAATTTGGCAACACAACACCTAAGAGCTAAAGTATAAGGCTTTAGCTTGCTTTTGAAAAGCCAGTCTCGCTGAGGTATAATTTGCAAACAGTAGGAGTTACCCTTTTCAGCACAGTCCCGTGAGCTTCTGAAACCACTACGGCCAAGGTACTTCTATTACCCCCCCCAGTTCCCCCTCCCTTTGGCAGCCGCCCTCTCCCCTTACCTGTTTTCACCCACTTATCTGTTTTCTGTTGCTGGAAGTGTTTATATGCACCCAACGGTCCTTCCCTTTTTGAGGCTGAATGGCATGCCCGGGTACGGGGGTGCTACTACTCTCCACCCACTCGCCAGCTGAAGGGCGCTGGAGTTGTTTCCAGTTTTTGTCAATTATAAACGATGTGACTGTAAACACTCACATACAGATGTTTAGATGGGCGCATGTTTTCATGATAAGGTTTTATTTTTTGTAAGTGGCCACCCTGTCACAGACTCACAAGACAGGATCCCACTGAATGAGGGACTCACTCAGTGAACAGCCTCCATCCCTGTTCTTGTCTTCCCGCCCTGCCTCGGCAGCTTTCAATAACCATAGTGACGCTAAACTGCCCAAGAATATTTGCAGGGAATGTTTCTGGGGTGGAGTGGGAGAGGCCGAAGTCCGGTCCTCTGCAGGCGAGCCCCACAGCGAGCCGGGCTGCGGCACATTCGCCGCTGGCAGAGTTGGGTCTGGTCCCACGGGGGACGGTGCTGGCTCTGTGGGTGTGCACACTCGAGCGAAAACCTGCAGAGCCAGCCAATCGGGCCATTATTTGGTTCATATAACTTGTTAAAATCTCACGGAATGCACAGCGTGCCATTGTTTTTGTAAGTCCCTTTCGTGGCTTTGTTAGCTGGCTAATTCAGAGCAGACCGGCTTGTTGGAAGAAAAGACTTTCCTCACAGACAGCTATTTAACCATGACCGTGGCTGCGGCCATCTTGAGCACAAAGGGGGAGCTGAAGTCATGCTGCACCACCCCCTGCCCAGGTCTCCCACAACCAGGGCACTTATTCTTGGTGCTGGAATTCGCATAATTACTCCCCTTTTAATCTGCTGGTGACCTCATGCAGCTCCAGCCAACGGCAGGAAAGGCCTTGCTGAGATCTGAGCCTTAGGCAGTCTATCATGTCTGTAAGAGCCTCTTGGAAAGAATATTTGCGAAGCGTTAACCCCATAAAGCACTCATTTCTGAACTTTCTAGGCTACTGAGCTGCTCAAGCCCCCTCTGCAGGGAGGGGGTATCGAAGGGTGGCTGGGCCCCACTCTGAATAACGATTCTAGTCCTGTCCCTTCTCAGGACCTGAAAAGGGGCTCAAAAACTGCCAATCATTTTATAAAGGCACACAAGTGGTTCCTGCAAGAGCCCACCAGGGCGGACGACAATAGGAGGGATATTCGCTCCCCAGGAAGCCAGCCAGGAACAAAGGCCGAGTTCTGTCTCACACCTCCTGCCTGCAGGCCCCGGAGAGCGGCTTGGTCCACAGCCCCCGATGGACACAGGCTGGCCTACATTTTGGCTAATGTGGAAGAACAGTCATTCCGGTTCCTTCTTCTGCTTCAGCTACAATTTCCCATTTATCTTTCTTAAGGACAAGGTACTTCACAATGAAAAATCTATGATAAACATTTCTTCTAAAAGAAAAATCACCCAGCTCTGCCCTAGTTAATCACCTCCTCCCCCAAAACATATACTTTTAAACCACTCCCAGAAAAGAGACTCTTTATTAAAATGACTAGGTCTTGTGTATGAAGAAGCTGGAAGGGAATTAGACTGTTCAGGCTAAAAGGAAGACAGGTACAAAGGGAAAGAGATAGGAAATAACACACTTATAAAATTCATGTGGGGTGGAGTGGGGGGCGGAAATTCCTGAAGCATAAAGCAGCAGCCCAGGAAGACGACAGAGGGAAAAGGGGCTCGAGAAGGGTCACAGAGCACAAGCCCGGCAACCACAGCGGCGACTGCAGGATGGTGGGGCCCGAGCGCAGTCTTCTGAGGTAAGGTGATGGGCGGGCAATTACCCGTCGGGTCCTTGGTCTTAATGTCTGAGACTCAACATGAGATGCCATTCTTGTTCCTCACAATATGGCGATTTTGTGACCGGGAGCAACAGAGTAATAAAAAAACCCTTCCCATTTGCTGAAAACCTTCCCCTCCGGCCTATCACAGGCAGAGAGGAGCCTTAAAATGTTAAATTAGTAGGGACATTGGCCCACTCCTGGCTTCTGCTTGTGGAAAAGATGGAACCCAGGTGGTCAGTCTGAGGTCTCGCCGCTCCCCTACCAGGGATTCCTGGGGGGAGGGGTGGGGCTAACCTGGGAGTCTCCTACTGGAGATTATTTATTGCCATTTATTCACATTTTAGTGCAATAACTTAATCAAAGTATCATGGGGGTAAAAATGTGGCAAAAAACCACATGGGGGGCACCGAGCAGGAAAAGCAGCCCAGGAGGTAAACTCTACTACACAATTTTGCCCAGAGCTATTTCCTCCATTTAAAAAAAAAAAAAGGTTGTTTTTATCTAGGGTAAGGTATGCCAGGTACGCAGAGGAGAATTCCAGGGCCGCACGCCACCGACCCAAGTCTGGAACAACCAAGGGGCAGGAAGGCAGAGCCGCTGGGCTTTGCTGCTCTCCACCCGGGAGAGGAGGAGTGGCTTCTCCCAGATGCAGCAGAAGAGACTCTATTACACTAGAGGTTACGGAGAGGGACCTCGCGATTATACAAAACAGTTACAATTAGACTTTCAAGATGATCCTGTTTTCAGCTGCTGTGAGGAAAAAAATGTGGGGAGAGGAGAAGGCCAGGAAAACAAGAAAAAAATAGAAAAAGGGGAAAAAGGAAAACAAAACTCCCCCCTCCAACGGTCAGAATTAAAGAGAACAGTGGAGAACGAGGTCCCTACATCACAGGCAATGTGGACCTGCCCTAATTCTCTGATCACATCCAATCTCGGAATCCACGGGGAGGGTCCAGGTGCTCTGAGGCCCCAGCAGGGGAGGAGCCCGTGGTCCCCTGCCTGTCGAGGTGAAAGAACCAGCAAACAGCCCCAGGGCTGCCCAGCCTGCACAGTCCCCTCCATTCCACGCACAGAGGAGCTACTGGTAGCCTAGCAACCGAGGATGGGTCCTTTCACGCTGCATTATGTGCCACAACACAAAGTGCACAGCGTGCCAGGAGGACACAGAGTGCAGGCTGGACAGGACGGGATTTTGGATTCGTTCTCTGCCTTGCGCTCTCCTGCCACGACCTGCAGCCCCTCACCCAACTGGTTCTGCTGCAATGTCAAAGCCCTCTCTCCCCTGGGCCCAAGGGGGTGAGGTGGTCCCCGATGGTTCTCAAAGAGACTTCTCTCTTTGTCTGGGCACGGGCAAAGCCAGGTGATGATGGGTAGCAATCTCCAATGGAAGGAAGAGAGGCATCTGAAGACACATGGAGAGAAACCTGGGGCCAGAGCTCCCAACAGGATGAGAACAGCAGGAGGTTGGCCACCCCTGGGTGCTTCCACTGTAGGGAAGGGACTCGCAACCACCCACTGTTCTGAGGTCGCGATGAGTCCCTAAAAATTTGGTCTCTTGACTTTTGTTCACTAGGCTGATGAATGTGACTCTGCCAGGGGGGTCCTACATGATGTAACATATTTTACATAGAATCTCTACTTCTTTCCACACCCAAGAGGCATTGAGTGCACGAGGGGATCGTAGGGAGGAAACAGATCAAAGACAGGAAGGCCAAACTGAACCCCACTGTATCCACGATCCCTCGCCTCGCTCCATCACTTGCAGCCCTTGCAGGCTCCAGCGAGCACGGATTTGCAAGGCTGCCGCAGCGCAGACTCCAGTCGGCCAGGTTGGAGAGGGCCACTGAGTCTGAAAAACGGTCCGATGAGCCTGTGCTAGCCCAGGAAGACGGACACAGAGAGTCACTCGGACCTTGGGGTCAAAGGCCTCACATTCCCCCAATAAATCCCCAAGCCATCCCTCAAAACCAAGGGCAAACTCAAAAGGTAAGAAACCTGTGATGGATCCGGGAGGGACAGAGAGACTTCATTTATCCAGCTTGATTCAGACCGAGGAGCAGAGGGCAACCTTCAGAACACCTCAGCAAGCCCTTGAAAAGGAGGGTACCTAGGAGCCACCAAGAGGCATTCCATCACACCCGCTGCTGGGGGCAGGGAGAGCCCTGTGAGACGGAGGCCGCAGGCATGACCAAGAGCTCGTGGCCAACACACCCTGAGTCACAAAGACCGACATTCACTAGTGAGAGGCAAGAGCTTAGATAACACTGAAACAGGTCGCTCTAGAAGTCGACGTTTAGCTTTAGAATTCATCACTGGATTATCTTAAAAGTTTCGGACTTTTGTAAAAGACAAAGCTGAGTTATTAAAGTCAGGGGGCTCTGCTTGCTGAGCACAGTGAGGGGGTCTGCCGCAGGAGACAGCCAATTTCTGAAGCGTAGCGGGGGGATTTCACAGGGCTGCCGTGATTTGCACACCTCATGATCCTAGGGCGCATCTCCCATGTTGTGGCCCAGTCAAACCATGGTCCGTGGGAACGTGTCCCCTAATGCCTTGCAGCGCACAACTTGCCCACCAGCACACTTGAGGCTTCCCGGAGGGACGCAGACGCAGCGCTTACGAAGCTCTGCCCAGGTTCTGAAGTGGTGGTCCCGCCGGTTTAGGGTTACGCATTAGCTATGCGGAGACTGTATCTCAGGCACAGCCTGGGTATGAGAGAAAAAATAATCCTCTGCTCCATCCCAGTGAACTTCATGGTGGCTGCCTCGAGTGACCAAGGGGTCCTACTAGAGTTCCCTCCAGCACCTTCCATCCTCTGGGCTAACAGAAAGACAGGCCGACACCCTGGGGCGGGCACAGGCACCCCAACGGCAACAGGCCTGGACACTCCGAACACGGGAGGCTGCCCTTGGAACAAGGACGACGCCGGTGGCTCCTCAGAGCCAAGCACCTGAGCCCTAACTCACACTACAGTTCCGAGAAATTACTATCAGCCTTTGCACGCCCTGTGCTGGGCTTCCATAACCTCCCTTGAATGTTTCTATTTTGCTTAACATGGATGAAATGGGCTTCTGTGGCTTATAACCAAGCAATTCCTCACAGCTGCTAATTTCTTTTATGAAATTGTCCATCTTCTTATTATAATTTTAAAGATAATTTTAATTGTATAAGAAAAAACTAGTAATAGATGATGTTGTAAATGAAGAAAGCAGGTGTGACAAATCAGAGTTCCCTTTACAGTTTTCAAAAATAAAGCAAACACACACGCCCGAAACCCGGTGTGGGGCGCAGAGGGAAGACGTGACAAGCGTCTCATTGCTCCGCAGGAGAACAGTTGTTCCGCAGCGCTGACCAGGCGGCAGCGCCAGCCCCACTGCACGGCGAGGCGCCACCACAGCTCGCGGGCCGGAGCGGCCACTCGACAAGGGGGTGGCTGTTGAGAGGAAAAGAACTCAGAACCCCTCAGGGTGCCTTCAGCCCCACACCGAAGACAGACAGAGGTCCACAGTTCCTCCTCTATTGTTCAAAAACCCAAAAACCTCTGAAAATTGGAATTTTTGAAATAACTCATTTGGTTGCCAAAGAAACCTGACCTCATTTGGTGGCAAAACATGACCTAACTACATAAAATCACTTGTCTATTTGTCCCGTTTCGGGTGAACACCCTTACATGTCACTGCTGAAGTAGTGAGTGTGATTATAGGGTGCTGAACCTAAATCCCTTTGGGAATGTTTTATACACACGTATATGTACCATATTACATTTCCTTAAAAATTCTGAATGTTAAAGCACGTCTGGGCCCGGGAGTTTCGGACAGGGGAAAGGCTGTCCACCTCCACTGGGATGGGGTCAAGGCTCTCTCAACAGTTTACTGAAGGCTGAGAACAGGCAAATCACCTCCTGGTTGTTTCAGTTTGACCAGCGCAAGCCAGACCATGGCATCGCCTGGCAACACTGCGTTAAAAACGGGAAACCATTTCAGGGGCTCCTGATCACAGGTGACATGCTGGTTTCCTACCTTCACATATTCCAGAGTGGGGTCCAGAAGATGCTGATCCCTGAAAAGAGAAAATACAAATATGAGAACTGGGAGCAAGGCACGCTTGCACCGCGTACAATGTACCCAACATTATTCACCCAAATGCAAATTAAGCTGGGCCCCCCGCCCAGACAATAATCAGGAAGTTAGGATGGACAGAGATTCCTTTCATGGTGAGTGTGGGGTGGGGGTGGGGGCGGGCAGGGTGCCCACGACGTCGACCTAGGAGCTCTGCACACTTCACTGTCACCCTCGGACTCCAAATGTTAGACTATTTACACGTGGTAATTCTCGATCCGCTCCAGCATAAAAATGAGCCGTACAGCCCGAGCAAAGCGCGTTGAGGAGGACGGAGGTGGGGCGAAGCAGGGCTGGGTGCCCAAATGCGCAGCAGCAGACCAGGCGGCTGCGTTCAATTCCCTTTGACAGGAGTAAGTGCAGGCTTAGACAGGCGCAGCGGCGGCCCGAGGTCACCCCGCAGAGGGAGAGAAAGGGGTCTCCTACCAGCTCTGCTCCGAACCAGTCTTTCCCTTTCTTATGGCGGACTCGGTTGCCCGCCCGCCCGCCTCTGGGGTCGAGCCGAGCAACTGACCCTGACTTCCTCCGGGGCCCAGTTACTGTTCCCCTCCCACCTCGCGCCTGCTCGCAGTGCCCAGCACCCTGAAACGCTGGGACTGACCAGACGGTTACAAGTCGACAGCAGCGGTGGCGCTGCGGATGCCGACTTATTATAGAACGCGGAAGAGGATCTGACTAAGGCGAAGGAAAGGGTGGCGAGACACGAGAGCCGATGTTGTCGGGGCCTGCTCGGTGACAGCAAGGTGGCCCCCCACAGAGGACGCGCAAAGACAGCTGCCTTCAGAGGTCGACTTTGAAAAAAATCAACTGCTTCCTGCACAGCCGTGATCATGTTGAAAGGACAGGATGGCTCTGAAGCCTGTAAGACTAGCCTTCTGAAGGGGGAGTCTTAGCGTATCTGCACAGAAAACGCGTCCACCTGAAGGCAGGGGACACCCGCAGCAGGCCTGGATGCCCCCCGGGCACAGAGCGGCCAGGAGACTGCAGCAGCAAAGCCGCAGCTCAGAGACACCACCAGCCTGCGGCGGGAGCGGACCCAACTCCCAGAGCCACCCTTGGGCTGGCGTGACTGCCCGGGCAGGGCTGCACCCAGGGCACACGCGCAGAGGCGGGCTGGCATCCCACGGGCTCCTCTCCGCGCACGCAGGCTCGGGTCTGGCGTGAGTCCCTTTGCAGAACCAAAGGAGCTGGGAAGAGCTTCGGCTCTCGGTCCCGGGGGCGGGGGGCCTCCCTCAAAGAGGGGAAGTCAGGCTTTCAGAGCCTCCACACCAGGTACACACTCTGCGTCCCTTTATCAGGCCTAGTTTTTTGTTTTTTGTTTTCAAATATCAGGCATTCTCCCCCAAAGCTGCTGAGTCAGTCTGCTGCGCCCGGCTCTCCTGCTGCACTCTGGACGTCAGGTCCACGTCCTCAGGCTCTGTCTGGGGAACCACCCGGCCAGTGACTGAAAGTTTGTCAGCGGCGCTTCAGGCCTGTTGCTCCCCTTCAAGTTCTGGACCTTGGTTTTCTCCTGAATTAACATTCTAGGCTTACGGGCTGTGCAGTCTTATGCTGGCTATCCGGCCCAGGCAGTGATTATCTGGCTCAACTTTGACCCAGTTCATTATAATATAAAAAAGAATCACATGTTATTATTATCATCACTGATCTCAGCAGAAGTAGTTAACTGTTGCAAAGTGTTAAGCCCATGGTGGAGGTACAAGTCGTCCAAAGTTCTAATTTTCACTTGAAAGCTTTAAGTTTTTCATTGGCAGCTAACTGTCAATTTTTTTTTTTGAGTTTCATTTCACTCATTTTGGGGGAAAATATCTGCCAAATAGCAAGACCATATAGTCATAATTTGCAATTTTAACTCTCTTTTTTTAGGTGTTCAAATGTCATTCTCTTAGTAAATTCCTTTCAGAATTTCATCCAGGATCTGCTCTTCTCCCCAGATTTAGCTATAAACCCCCTTTCCTTTCCCACTGGAAAGTGAAGACGGTCCTCTCTCCCTTTCTCTGGAGGTGCACCTGGACACTCTACGTTCTCTCGGGGGAAACCCCTCAGATTCCCTTGGGAGGAGGTGGGGTAACCACAAGGACCAGGCAAGGCACTGCTCACAGAGGGGGTGACCTCAAAGCTGGCCTGTGCTCTTCCCAGCACCCTACTCTCCCGCCCAGAGACGCTGGCACTCAGGAGCAGGGTGCCCTCCCGATGCCCCTGCATCCTTGGGTGAACTCCCATGTCCCTGTTTGATCTCCCATCACACGCACTGTCTTGGGAGAAGAGAAGGAAACCAAGGGCACTGGTTAGGGGTAAACTGAAGTTCCCTTCCGCGCCTGCCCCCGAGCGAACTCTGCTAAGGAAGTCCTGTTCACTGCGTTCCGAGAGCAGCGGAACCCACATGTTCCGAAGCTCTGGTTCAGGACCCAATGGTGCCCCAGTGGGTCCTCATATCCTCCCCCTCCTCCTTTTTAGAGATGCAAGGGAGGGAATACAAGGAGCGTAAACGAAATTGAGTGCGTTACACATCCAAAAGCTTTAAAAGTCATTACCCTGAACCAAATTAAAATTATATTTAAATGCAGAAGTGTTGTGCCTCCTTTCTCAGCCAGCCACCCGATCCCACTAACCGGGAAGACAAGAGCTAGAAAACACAGCAGTTGGCCCCGTGGCCGCAGCCTCCAATTTGAAATAGAATATCCAATTATTCATACAAGACAGTGCAGCTAACACTCCTCGAACCACAGACTTATATTCTCCAACAGAGATCACTAGAAAACAAACACAAGAACTTGGCAACATAAATAAAAAGGGTTTAAAGGAACTTTTTAAAGTGAGTCCCCACCCACGTGAAGCTGTGATGTGGTGGGCGTCTCTCCTCAGCGGGAGCCTGGCCGGCGCCCGGGGGCCACAGCCCGCGGGGGAGCAGCGGCTGGAACCCACTCTCCCGTCAGCTCGTCCTTCAGTTGATTAAGTCTGAAATAACATCACTGTGCTTACTCCAGCTGATCATTCTTTCCACTATCCCACTTTCTTAAGTTTGTACTGAGGGATGTCTCGTTGGGAGTCACGGAAACGATACCTTTATTATTTCGGTTTGTTTCTCATCTGTAACCAGGTTAATCATTTCTTCCCTCTGAAAAGGACCCTTGATCTTTAAGTGTTTGCTGTTTTGAACTAAGAGCTTCTCCATCGTGAATACACAAGCAAAAATTTCACTAACAGAGATCTTTTCTAAGTGGTTGGAATACAGATGGGGATGGAAATATCCTATGTCTGTCTTAAAGAATGAATGTTTGCTTCTTTAAATGTTGCAAAATAAAGCCATGGCTAACAGGCTGTCAAACAAATGTCCTTGTAGATAGAACATAAAAAGGAGTCACCAGCAGTAAGATGACTATTTCATGGAATGGAGGAACGTGAGGAGCCAGACACACTGTTTCAGATGGTGCAGAATCAACGCCCCCTCAAATCCATGCACACTAGGAATTCCCACGGTTGGCGCGTGTGGCCTGGTGTTTGCACGACAGGTCCCCACACTGTGCATTATTCATACGGGGTCTCTCCCTCCACAAGGCAGGCTCCCAGAGTGCTGATGTGTCCAGTTCAT